>JAJIBD010007850.1:0-50000 GCA_021461705.1 Cryptotis parvus | reverse complement strand
GTCAGCAGATGTTTTTTTAATTTCATTTTATCGGTTACAAATAAGATTGCATTTTATCGGTTACAAATCTTGATAATTTGATCATTTGACACCCTGTTATTCATGGATTTGCTTGAGCAGGCGTTTCCATTTGACCCTATCATGTGCCAGAGTAGCCCAATGGCATCTGCTTGTTTCAGGAATAAGAAGAGCTCAAACCGTTCGTTCAGGGTCTTGACGAAGAAGTCTGATCATCTTGTAGGTGGGCAGTCATGTGATCTTTTGACATCCCGTGGGATCCAGTTGGTAATGGCTCTAGTCCAGCAGTTATCTCCAAATAGCAGCCATCTCCAAATCGTTTACACATATGATTGCATTTTTTTTGGTTACAAATCTGATGATGTCTCCAGGCGACTTGCTGAAGCATAGGGTTAAGGACAGCAGCCCCAAGAAGTGGATCGGCCACTTGCTCGCTGTCCAGCTCTGCTGCAAATCTAGGACTGCGAATGTTTCTCTTTACAGGGAAGGAAAAATTAGTCCTGGACTTCACCTAGGATGTTCAGGTTCTTGCCTATCTCTCATAAAAGAATTTCAGGAGAAAATGAGCCATGAAATATAATAGCTTTTATTTGGAAGTTTTGATAAGAGGAATCATGTGTGTGTGTCTAAGAGAGAGAGAGTGAGTGAGAGGAAAAGAATGAGAGAGATAAAGATAGAATGAGAGAGAATCAGAGAGAGAATAAGTGAGAGAGAAAATGAGAGAGACAAAAAGAGAATGAGAGAATAAGTGAGAGAGAGAAAGAGAATAACAAATTCAAAGAAAAAACGGCCTCTCCACAGTGGAGAGGGAGCCCAGTACACATCCCGGCTTTAGATATGAGATATGAACATATGAAAGTGCACATCTCAGGAGGGGAGATGTAGGCTTCACACGTGCTTGAGCACCACAACAGCATACGGGCATGGGCAGCGCTCAGCCTTAGCAGCAGGTACTTCTTTTGTTCAATTGGGCTTTTATAGCGTCTGTCCCAAGCAGTCCCTTTCTGCCTAGGTAAGGGTCCGTTGCTAGGATTAGTTGAGAGTAGTTGATGGTCCTCTTTGAAATCCCTTTGCTGGCCTTTGTTCATGCTTCTCTCTGTGACGGTTGTTCTGCGTTCTCTGGCTGGTACTGGTGTCAGGTAAGGGTCTTACCAGAAGTTAATTCCTGTGTCCACAACGTGGGCTTTTTGCAGCCTTAGGACTGTTGGTTTTATTGCTTCTCAAGAATTCTTCTCTATCTACCTGCTTCATAAATCTAAGAACCAATTTTGTTTTTTAAATTAAATCACTTTGTGATAGTTACAAACTGTTCATGATTGGGTTTCGTCATACAGTGTTCCAACACCAATCCCTTCACCAGTGCACATTTCCCGCCATCAGTGTCCCCCTTTTTCCCTCCTACCACCTCCACCCCCCCACACCCAAGCCTGTCTCTATGGCAGGCATTTTCCCTATTTCTTCCATTGGGCATTATGGTTTCAATACAGATACTGAGAGGTCGTCATGTCTTTTTTCTTTACTTACTTTCAGCATCCAGATCTTATCCAGAGTGATCATTTACAACTATATTTTCAAAGTGTCCCCTTCCCTATCCTAAATGCCTTTTCCCCAAGTTATTGAAGAAACTTCTTTTTTTTAAAAATCATCTCTACTAAAGGATCCAATGTAAGTGTTGGAAAAATAACCAATGTTATTTGAAAAACTAAAGGATCCAATATAAGTGTTGGAAAAATATGGTGTTTCTTTGTTCATTAGAGAAACTGGACAGAAAGTCCATTTCTATAAACCAAACACATGGCTAAGAAATTATTCTCCATTCTTATAAACTTATAAACTTAGAACAAGTATAATGATATATTGTTTTGTTTTTTGCTGTTTAAATTCCTGTCTTACCTTCTCAGAGAATGTTTTTTAAATCAGCAAAACCACTCTGTCCTCCGAAGGACAAGGAAAAGTCTCTCCAGTGTTATCTTGTGACATGGAAGGGACGTGTGTTAGTCTGAGAACTGGTTCAGGTTTTATAACTAGGTAAAGTGATTTTTCATGGGTACCAATGATATCAGACTTCACCTATTCTAATTTTAATTATTTTATTATGTGTATCAAGTCACACTCTTATAAGCTGTCATTTTTTCTATAAAAATACACTATGTATTGAGCATCTTCTTATGTCCTGAAAGGTTTAGTATTGCGAACTGACCTCAGCTCCTCCCACAGAGCACTGTCGCTATCCTATCCTCTTGTTGATCATCTATTTGCTAGAGCAGGCACCAGTAATATCTCCATATGTCCTGTCTCATGCTAGTAGAGCCCAATGGCATCTATTCGCTCCAGGAACATAAAAAGCCTCAAACCATTATATTAGGTCATGGGAATGAACTAATATAATCGTTACTGGTATTTGGCATATCAAATATAACAGGGCAGCCAGGCTTGCATAGAGGTGGCATACCCTTGTAGACACTTCTAAATATAGCATTTATAGATGAACAGCGTGGCTGCTTGCGGCCTCACGACACAGGTTGTGATAGGCTGTCACTGGGTGGAGTTCTGACAAGAGGGAAGTCAGGATGTGGAAAATGGCGGCCCGATGGAGTGGGGGGTCATCTGGCTTGTTGTGTGGCTCTGCTGGGGTGGCGGGCTAGGGCTAGAACCCGCCATCCCTCCCGGGCGCCTCATGAGCGGCTGAGCACAGGGAGAGCAAGTAGCAGCTCTACCCCATGTCTGTAAGTCTCTGGTTCAGCATACCTGGGCCGGATTTTTTTTCCCTCCCACAAAACAGATATTCAATCTCATAATGATGATTATGATTATGATGATGATGATGATGATGATGATGATGATGATAATAATAATAATACAACTCTAATTGGAGGCCAGCTGCCACAGAACTTTTCAAAGATGTCAGCACCTAAATTACTATCAAATTCTAAGTTTAATGATGAGAACCTTTTATAACCATACCAAAGAATATAGCCAGCTGGCATAATCTCAATTAATATACAATGGGCCCATTCTAGCATCTTCCATTTATCACAGACTTTTTGATCTTTCTCAGAACTCTGCCAAGACAGCTCTTTCATTTCAATTTCATTTAATATAAATTTTTTTGTCTCCCTTAATTCTCTAATAACAATCATAATAGAGTATTACATTTATTTCCAGTTTCTCCTGACAGAAAATTTTCAGTTAAAGAATGTTCCCTTACTGGCCAATATTATGTGATTGAATTTACATATATATATATATATATATATATATATATATAATATATATTTTATCCCTTTCAACCACTGCAACCCATTCCAGCTCTATCAGGATCCACTTTCTGACATACTATCACCCTATTTTTCCTAAAATTTTGTCCTGAATTTAAGTTATTTTCTTAACAATTCTTATTTTTTTTTCCTGGTGGGAAGTATTTCCCTATATGGCCCATGCTCAGACTTGACTCTAGTTAACAGTAAGGAAGGTAAGGAAGTGGAGTCTATATTGTACAGAGAAAATATTATCTTCTAAGGAATATACTTTTAGTTGAAATTTTACTATGTGCTTCAGGCAAGAGATTTACTGTCCTCCAACTAAACAAAATTGACCATACCAAAACCAGAGTTTTCAGCAGAAAGGTGCCCATGTTCTCTGTTCACACATACTTATTTCTTATTCCATTCCTTTCTTTATTTTTATGTTAGCACACAATATTTATAAGACTGTAAATTCAGCCTTCATTTTAGTAATACTCTTTTTACACAAAAATGCATGTTGAACAATATAAAAAATACATATATTTCACCACAATCCCCCACCCCGCCCCGCCCCATACACACACACACACACACACACACACACACACACACACACACAAGCCCTGTGCCCATATTGGGACAGAGTGTAAAATTTTTGCAATTTCCTGAGCTATTTTATGTTATTCATTCTAATGCACTGACTATTGGTGGGATCCTAGACTGGGGCTGACTACTGGAAAGGCTTGAAATTTCATTCTAACTCAGCATGCTACAGAGAGAGAAAAGTTAGAAATGGAGTTTATAACTGATTTGCCTATGTGATGAAGATTTTATAAAATTTTCATCATTCTAACCCCTAAATGCATGTATTGAAAGTCACAATGAGGAAGAGAAGAGAAGAGACACACACACACACACAGAGAGAGAGAGAGAGAGAGAGAGAGAGAGAGAGAGAGAGAGAGAGAATCAGGGAACATTGGAGGTGGGAAATGTGCACTGGAGGAGGGGATGGAAGGGTGCTGGAACACAGTGTGACTAAAACCTAATCATGAACAGTTTTGTAATTGTTTATCTCATGGTGGTCTAATTGTTTTTTAAATCCCATGATGCAATCATATTGTTGTCCAGGTGGTGAACACTTGGAGGTGCTAAGAGACAAGTGAACAGAGAGCCCTGCAGATACACACCCATTTCCAATATGCATTGCCCCGTGTATCTTTTCTCTCAGTTTTCCACTTCTTTTAATTATAGTCTTTGTTAAGTAATTAGAGGTTAAATATGTAAGTGCATTTTGGGGCTTACTGAGCTTTCTTGAGCTGGGCAACATTTGTGTTACTGTAGGCAAATGTGGGGGCAGCAGATCATATGCCTGTAATTATAAAGGTACAGTTTATTATTGTGATAAAAATATAATGATCTTAAAATCTAAATCTTCTTAGATTAAGTTTTTTAAATCTAAAAGCCTCATATGTTTTAACTATAAAATAGAGCTATTGTATTCATGTGTATTATCCATGGTATGTATTATAATAAACATATTTCTTAAAATTGGCTTTCATTAAGCTTTTTGTTTTCTTGTTTTTTTTTCTATTTTGGGTTCACACCCAGCGATGCTCAGGGATTACTCCTGGCTCTGCACTCAGTTATTACTCTTGGCAGTGCTCAGAGATCACTCACCCTGTCCTGCAGATCTCCCTCACCCTGTCCTCACCTCCAGGGAAGAGATTTAGCTAAATATTCAGCAGACAGTATTTTGTTTAGTCATGACTTTAGAAACTGATTAAACTGATAAATACGAACAGATACTACACTTGATCTTAGCCAAAAGGCCAAGAAGTGAAATCCGGCTCAGGTATGCCGGGCCAGAGACTCACAGACATGGGGCAGAGCTGCTACTTGCTCTCCCTGTGCCCAGCCGCTCACGAGGCGCCCAGGGAGGGATGGCGGGTTCTAGCCCTGGCCCACCACCCCAGCTGAGCCTTGCAACAAGCCAAACAACCCCCACTCCATGAGGGCCTCCATTTTCCACGTCCGGACTTCTCTCTTGTCAGAACTCCACCCAGCAGACCTGCCTATCACAGCCCGGCTCGCAAGGCCGATTGCAGCTGCACAGTTCATCAAGAAATGCTTGACTTAGAGATGACTACAAGAGTATGCTACCTGCACGGCAGAGCCTGGCAAGCTACCTGTGTTGTATTTGATATGCCTAATACCAGTAACAATTATAGACCTCATTCCAGAATGGATTGAGGCTCTTAATGTTCCTGGAGCAATCAGATTCCCTTGGGCTCTACTAGCATGAGAGAGGACATATGGAGATGTTACTGGGGCCCGCTCGAGCAAATCGATGATGAACGGGAAGACAGTGATACAGTGATACAGTGCTCGGAGACCATCTGGTATGCCAGAAATCAAACCCTAGTTGATCAAATTATGTCTATCAGCTGTATTACCCACAGGGAGCATTTTGTAGAAAGAAATTAAACATATTGAGATGAAGTTATAGTTTGCTCTGATTTTCTTTTCACATGATCAAGTGAAAGAAGGATATGAACTATAATTAATCTAAAGAGCATTAAACTTTATTATGTGACTGCTTAAACTAGACCCTCAGAAATAAACAGTCCATTCATTATGTTACAAAGGCTTTTATATCTTTCCAGATATCTGACATGAAATCAGAAAAACTTACCGATGCAGAAAATCATTGTACTAGAGATCATCATTTGTGTTAACTCAGAAGCATAGAAATCGTAATTTAAAAGATTAAGTTGGAACTGGATAAATCGTACAGCAGTTGGGATTTTCCTTGTTCACGGTTGATGGGGTTTTATGCCCCACACCACATATGGTACCCGAGCACCTCCAAGAGTGATCCCTGAGTACAGAGCCAGTCGGAAGCACTTAGCACTCGTAGATGTTGCCCAAAAACTAGTTACCATACAAACAAACGTGGATAGAAGTTTTAAATCTATCCACTGTATGAAATTATGTCAGAAGAGAGACTTTGCCTTTTATAAACCACTTAACTTATGAACTAACTCAGAACACTTTTTCCTGGTTTCTTTGATCTGGTCAATTTGAAACCTCTCTCAGAAAAAAGAGCAATGATACTTTCTGTGGACCTTTATCTAAGGCTGGTGAGGTCAGTTTGTGTTTCCTTGCTAGCTCTAAACACAGTGAAAAGCTTTGTTCTGTGTTACCCCATAAACCTGTTGTGAAGTTAAGATCAGATAATCTAGGGAAAACTCCTTATACACTGCCTATTATATAAAGTTAATGACATAGTATTATACATAGTTATTAACATAGTAAATGATCAATACATGTTGCTACTGTTTCATCTGATTCTTTGATCATACTGTGCTTTCCAGAGTTAATAATCTTCACATTGTTTACCTTTTTATATTTACATTAACCTCCAAAGGGTTTTCCATATCTAAAATCACTTTTCCCCACCTTGTATACATATATATTATGTGTTTCAACTAGATGAAATATCTTGATTTCTGTATTTTTCAGATTTCTAATCAAATGCTTTCATAGGTTCCACATTAGTCATGAGTTTAGTCTGCCACTTCCCAACTCCATTTCAATTTCTAGTTTTAATTTCCCTTATGATATAAAAATGTTTTATTATAGATAAATCAACTCATTTACTGTTCTTTTTAAATAATCTGGGATTTTCTCCTATCTAGAATAATCTATTCCCTGATTCACTTCAAGTTCTCCACACCCACCTCCAATACTCCCTGTTCCCCAAATACTTTTTCCATGTGTTGCTCAGGCACCACCTGTGCTGGGCCATGTGGGCTCAAGCAGCACATGGGCTCAGGCAGCATTTGCATACAGTTTCTTGGTCAGGATGGCTTTTGTTTCAGAAGTTCTTCCCAAGCTTCTCCCGTATGGGCTTCAACCTAGGCTAAAGTCTGTTGCTAGGGCCATTGCCAAGGGAGTAGATTTTGGGAGTGGTCTTTGAAAATCTCCTTTTCTTTGACCTCTGTTACTGCTGGATCTTCTGTCCTGGAATGTAACCAGATTGAGGGTTGGGCAGAGACAGATCAGAGATCTACTACTTCCTGAAGATCTACTAAGGGTTAATGGGTTTCATCAAGTCTTGGTTCCTGGTTCCAAAAGGTGACTCTGGACAGTCTTAGGGTGAGAATTCACTGCCATGTGGGCCCTCCTGTCTGGCTGTCTATGTCAATAGCAGCTGGAGAAGTATATGTAAAAGTAACATATATCTTTGTATTAGATATTGCATTTCTCCATCTCTCTTATATGTCTATTTGTCCCTACAGAAGACTCCTTAGCATGCCATCACAAATCGTTGTAGTTTATATTTTGTCATACTGCCTAGGGATCTGAGATTCACTGACCTGAGAACACAAGGAGAAAACTGAGGTTTTGGGTTTTTTTTTTCCACTTCTAACACACAATGATACCAGTCTCTTGGTCTCACATAAGGGGTTTTTCAAAAACAACATGTCAGTTTTCAGTTATATTAGGGATGTGACATTGTGGAAATGCTATCTATGAGTTCTCATTTTCTCCTGAGAGTTAATTGCATACTGCGCTACCCAAATCAATAAATTTACATTGGTAGCTTAATATTAGCCAATATGGTCAGCATAAAGGGAAAGGCTCGCAGGATGCTGGTAATTGTAGAAGTACTCTTTTATTTTCTATCCTACTTGCTTGCCCTGAGTTTTGTAGTGTAAATAAAGGGCTGTTTCTCTTCCAGTACACTCTTTACATATGCTAAAGATGTTTTGCATTCACACAGGAAGATAATTTATTATATTATTATATAATATAACCATATTACTATATTAGTATAATAATATTATAATATATTATATATTAGGAAAATTTGGGGGTATGTGAAGCTACTGATGATAGCGGGTAAGATTAATCCCTGGTTAATTAGTTAAAAATCCAGTGCTAAATTTATTTTAAAGTTTTTCCTATTTTTTTAAATCTTTTTGCCACTGTCCCTAGATTAATCCTCCACAATTTTTAACCCTTGTGTGAGTTATATCTGTTGTGAAATTAATGTTACGGAGTTTCCTTAATGATTCTCTGTCCTCTACCCCTTGTTGATTTGGGACAGAGGAAGATACAAACATATTTTGACATTTTGTTGAATAATAATGTCATTTTATTCTCAATAATATTGTAATTGTTTTCACCCCTGTTTTTCTGGACTTAGGATAGGAACTTTCTGCTTTTTCATGACCAAATATATGCTACACCCTTAATGTTTTCTAAAAGCATTATCCTATGTAGTAAAACTTCTTTGCTTTTAAAATTTCTTCACTTATTCAGTTGGAGCATGCCATGCCTTTTACTGTAGGATTCCTCACTGATATGTCAACTAAACTAAACCATAAATTATGGAGCTCACATTCTCACTTAAGGCATTTTATTTGATTTTTTTTGGTCTGCTAGTTTGGAGTCATACCTGCCAGTGTTTAGAGCTCTCTCCTGATTCTGAGCTTCAGGTATCACTCCTGAACCATATGCAGTGCTGGAGACCAAACCAAGTGGGTCACATGCATGGAAACCCTATCTAATGTACCTCTCGGGCCCTTATTTGGTACTTGTATGAATCATATATACATAGTGTTTCAACTATGGAGAAAATAAGTACTTAAAATGATTCTACAAAGGAAAAATACTTGACTGTGGTTATTGTAAATCTGTTTCAATTGTATAAGATCTTTAAATAATTTAGTTATATTTTTCTGAATGTCTAACTTCTCTTAATCTAAATAAGCATTTAAAGAGAGTCAAGATAATGATAAAAAACCAAGAAACTCTAATACCTAAAATTATTTTTGTGGGGCAAGAGCAATAGCACAGCAATTAGGGCACTTGCCTTGCATGTGGCAAAACCAGATTCAATTCCTGGCACCTTATATGGTCTCTTGAACTTGCCAGGAGGAGTAATCGCTGAGCACAGAGACAGGATTCAGTCCTGAGCACAGCCAGGTATGGCCACAGATATATGTACTCACACACACACACACACATATATATATATATATATATATATATATATATATATATAAACACAGATATATTTACACATATGCAGATATAAACAGAATATATATGTATATATATGTGTGTATATATACATATATATGTCAATTGGTATAAAATTGATGTCCAGTAATTTTATCAAAGCATTAAATATATAGTGGAGGATCAAACACATTTGTTCTTTCTCACCAAGTGTGTCTGGGTTTAGTTACACTGAAGCAAAACTCCAGTGTTACAATTTTATTATACTATCAGGAAGTGATAGAAAATCTACTTTGATGTTAGCAGTATCCTGAGTCACATGATTGAGTGATTTTCCTATTCATTCATTCTCAGAAGAACAACAGTTGGAATTATTTGTACCAGGAATTAACCCGGACCTGTTTTAGTCTTTAAGTCTTTCTGCCTTCAGCAGTTCTGACTCAGTCACCGAGCTAAACCAAGTTGAGACAATCTCTAGAATGAGGAGGACATGGAACCCTTGCTCTGTCCTGAAACCAGACTAGGAGAAAGGTTATGCAGAGTGACTAATGATTATGAAAATGTGGCAAGGAAATAAGAAATATTGCTTCATTTTATTGTTCCCCAATGACTTCATAATGTGTCTAAGCTTTTAAGCAACTGAATAGGATAATTTTAGCTTAATATTTCCTCTATGATATTATTTCTGGTATATCAGTTATTGCAGTTAGGATAAGACTGCTGTCTGGTAGCTATGTGTTTAAATATAGTACCAAATAATGTAATTATAAGGAAAAAAATTTTAAATGCCCTTAAGAAGTAAGGAGATACTTATATAATATTACATGAGTATAAAAAAAAGAACTGAGTTTTACTCCCTGACTGCCAACGGTTAACATTGATCATACAAATATTCAAAATGAGATTAGTCAGACACATATTCCCAAGATTAGCTCTTCTATTTATCGTTTATTTAAATGGTTTTATTTCAATATGTTAACATTGATGTTTCAGACACACTTAGAGAGTAGTTCAAAAATTAAATATTTGGTTTTCTTTATACACCATGGAACCTTAATCAATTTAAAGAAACTGCCATTCCCTTTCCCCAGCTGGCAGTGCAGAGGCCTCACAATGCCCAGAGTTACTGTCAAAGAAGTGGATTGGCAGTTCTTCAGAGCCCTGGAGACTTTTCTCAAAACGTCAAGAAGCTGAAAGTCCCTGAACGGGCCAGACATAAGTCCTCAGTGCCCTAAGATGAGAGAACTGGTTCTTCACAAGAGCTACGTCCTCAGAGTAGCACCAAGACCTGTGGGGAACACGTGGGGGTACTCCATGACCAAGATCAGGGGCCAGAGGAAAGGCTTCATGTCCAGCCACTTCATCAAAGGCTCCAAAGGCCTCTGCTGGCCTCTCCACAGGCTCCTCAGGTCACAAGCTGACTCCCCAGGGTTAAAGATGTCTGGGCAGAAACGCTGTACAGTTGGCCATTGCCAACAAGAAGCATTAGAGCCGATGCTGCCAGTTAATAAAGCAACTCATTAGTGAAAATAAAGGAACCTTGCAACGTGGGAAACCCAATGACTCTGAAATAGCTGAATATTAATTGAACGCACTGCCTTCAGAGCCGTGACACAGCTAGTCACTGTCGCCCGTGTTCCCTCATCTGGAGTAATTCATGATCACACCCCCAGCTATCCACTCTATCAGACTAAAGGCATTAGAAATGGCAAGAATATAGACAGGAGAAGCCATGATTAGTTGTAGGTTTGATGAAACTAATCCAAAACGTACAGAAATCTTAGTAGTTAATACTTATTATACAAAAGTGGGCTCTCACATGTTTTAACACATCTTCAAAGTCATGGACTCATATGAATTATCTTATTTCCTGAGGCCTTCTACTCATGAGTTCTCAATTTAATAGACGCAATCATTTTAGAGAAATTAAACAATATGACTTAATATTGTTATTAAGGAAGAAGAAATCATTCCTTTTTAAGGAATTGAGGAATAATGTGCTCTCTTCATCGCTTCATCAGCACACATACTAAAAAAAAAGGAATTAAGGAATAAGGATTAAACTTTTCAAGTTGTTATATTTATCTGGCATAAATAATTTAGGTGTGATTTAATATTCTACTGCTTGTTTAGAGTTGCCAATAGGTTGAAGATAAAAAATATTTTCTTGATCATTTTGAGAAAGTAAGACATGCTCCCACACATAAAACAAAAAAGCTCACTAGAATGAGGAGTGGCAGGAGTTGGTAGAGAATCAAGTTTCACAATAGCTTCTAAAAAAAGACAGAAGTGGAGGTGGTTCAAATGCAGAAGAGGTGGACTTTGTAGCAACTGAGGTGTGTATTCCAATGTACTGGGAATATACTACAGCTAGAAGCCTCAGACCCACTGAGAAATGGCTGGGAGTACACTGTGTGCACAGACTCCCAGTACCTAGCTTTGATTTAACATCTACTGTTGAAGGAAGCGAAGGACTGAGAATTAGAAGCTTGATTAATAACTATTAATGGTTTGACTGGTGGCTGCCATTCCTGGTCTAGCCACAACCTTACAAACAAAGAGCAGAGTAGACAATACCTTTGTCTTCCTTGGTGGATATTTGCTTACCCAAGGCCACAGACTCTACCCTGTCAGCCCATTGTCAGCTGCTTCAAGCAAGCCACACCTTGTAAAACATTTTCAGTGAGATGATCTGGGCATTCAAAACTATATCTGTACTGACAGATGCAAAGGGACCTATTTAAAGTTTAGGTTACCCACAGATCCCTGGCCACACATTTTTCTGTGTGAGCCAAGGCGGATGAAAGAATGCAAGTCTGGTGATATAGAGACCCCAACTGGAAGCCAAGGTCTCCCAATATCTGGAGGGCATATGTGACTTGAGGCATAGCTACCAATGGCACATAAGAACACAGTCCCAAAACGTAGCTTAGATCAATCATATTTCAAGTTTATGGTAGTAGACAGATACCAGAAATTCTGTGTCAGAGTGAAAGACTGTTGGAATATGGCATTAATGCTACAGGTCATAAGCAACCATAAATCCCGAGTGGACATCTGGACGCATTACAGTCTCATAGCCACTAGCAATTAGTCTCATAAATGTGTGCATATATATTAAGAGCTGACTGGAAAAATAGTTTAGGTATTAAAGAGTTAGCCTTGAAAGCGGCTGACCCATATTTCATCCTCGCATCACATAGGGTGCCCCCAAATACATGTAGGAATGATTCCTGAGCACAGAGTGAGAAGAAATCTCTGAGCACTGCGGGTGTTTCCCCAAAGTAACATAACTAAAGTTTGTAACTAAAAGAAGAAATCAAGAAAAATAATACTAAAGCTCAATGAAATCAGATTCTGGTTTCCCTCAAAAAATGAATAAGGGGTATGGAGCGATAGTCCAGCAGGTAGGGCGTTTGCCTTGCACGCGACTGGCGGTGCTGGCCTGGGTTCGATCCCCGGCATCCCATATGGTTCCCTGAGCACCGCCAGGAGTAATTCCTGAGTGCAGAGCCAGGAGCAACCCCCTGAGCATTGCCGGATGTGACCCAAAAAAGCAAAAAAAAAAAAAAAAACAAAACAAAAAAGAATAAGATAGACAAGACATTCTCAACTCATGAGGAAAATAAAAGAGCAAAAATTCCATGATCAGAAATGAGTGGGGGAGAAGGTGCATCACGTTCTTCAGAAATAGGGAAGACCATGACAGTTTTTAATCACCTTTAGGTCACGAAACTGTACAATCTAGAACTTGATGAATTTTCAGAACCACACAATCACCGAATCAGGAGGTAATAGCAAACCAGAACAGACCAGAAACTAGTAAGAAAATTGAAGCAATAATTTAAAAAAAATCTCCTCTAAAACAAATTCTCCAGTATAAACAGATGCATTACTGAGTTATGTGAATCCTCCAAAAGGGACCTATTATCAATTCTTCTCAAACTCTTCCAGAAAAGTCAAGAAAACATAGAAAGAGAAATTCATCCTAGCAGTTTCTAAGAGGGCACAATCTTTTCAGGCTGCTAGAATCTGAACAGAACTCTTTTTCTCACCAATCTCTGCCATGAGTAATTGAACTTGAGTGGTGAACACACACACACACTTGGGTTTGGTAACGTTGGGGTCAGACCTGGGCAAGCTAGAGAATGGTGGTTCCACACCCTTTATTACAAAGAAATGAGACATGCAGTGAGGAGGAGAACTTTGGATCTCATATGCCCTATTACACATCCATCACCTTAAAGACAGCTTCTACAGAGGGGTGTTGAAAACCAGCCACTTCACTATATGAGGTGGCTGATAATAAAAAGCTATGTTTTCCTTCTTTTGATGATTGCTTTAAAATAGTTTCACTTTTAGCATCTTACCCTTTGTGATGGTAAATAAAGTAATAGGTAGATATTCAGAACCTCTTACATTTTCCATATACCAAATGAATCTTTTTTTCTTTGTCTTCAATTTACAGCTTGATTATGAAGTTTGGACTAAAAGGAAGGAAACAGTTCAAATTATAAATTAAAATATGTCTGAGTGATTTCACTGCTCAAGGTCAAGTGTTATTTTTAGAAAATTAAAGGTGAAAGACAATAAAGGCAAGACATCAGGCCGCATAAGGAGAAATGCTTTAAGAGATGTTTAGAAAAGGAGGGAGAAAATTAGGAATGTCCTGTTACAGTAATATGTGGGCCTTAAGTATCACTTATATCACTTGTCTTCCGTTGTTCACCGATTTGCTAGAGTGGGCACCCAAGTAACATCTCCATTCATCCCTGTTGGGTGCTAGTGTAGTCCAAGGGCATATGCTCCGCTCCAGGAACACAAAGAGTCTCAAACCATTTGTTCAGATCATGGGAATGAGGTCTATTATTGTTATTGTTTTTGGAATATTGAATACGACACGGGTAGCTTGTCAGGCTCTGCTGTGGAAGTGGGATACTCTCGGTAGTAGGTAGTCTCTCAGTTCTTGCATTTACAGATGAACCGGGAGAGCCAGTAGCAGCTCTGCTCCATCTTTAAGTATGTTTAAAGAATGTTTGGGGATTTTTAAGTTATTATGATTTTTATTCTATATAATGATTTTTTGCTTTCTTTTTTAAGTGGGTTATACATCATGAATTAAAACTTCTTTTCATATTGAATGCATGATGAATTCAGCAAAGATTGAAAATTCTGTCCTATTCTTTTCACTCTGTTTCTGTTTTTCAATATTTTATCTTGAGAAATAAAATGCTCAAAATTTAACCAAGAAGGTTCAGATTCACTAACACTCTAGGGCCAATCATATGTGAGACAGAGTGAAGGGTTGAGAGAATTTTTATGGTAAATCAGCTCTGGTTGGAAATTGGCTAACTAGCACCCTCAAAACAGTCGTCTTTTCTGCAAGAAAAATAACAAGGAAGAAAGGGTGGATCACAGACCGATAGGATCTAGAACAAAACATTATTTTCATGTTGAACTAGCCTCCAGTGTCCCTTTCCTCTTCTCTACAAACCTAAAAAATAGTAAGGACAATATGAAGATTCCTTGGGCTGGATCAATAGTACAGGCAGTGGGCCACTTGCCTTGCATATGGTAGATCCAGGTTCTATCTGCAGCATCCCATATCACCCCGAGCACTGTCAGGAGTAATTCCTGAGTGCAGAACCAGGAGTAACCCCCTGAGCATTTCCAGATGTTGCTCAATCCCTGTCCCCCAAGACTCCCCCAAAAAAATGAAGATTACTCTTCTTATCTTTAGGAATTTTCATGGAGATGTGAGTGAGACAATGACAGTGTCTTGTCAAGGAATTTGCTGTTCCTACTTTTTTTGGACTTGTTTCAAAAACAATAATGGGATATGATATATCCACTCACATACATGAATATGGCCACCATTGAAAAGGTGAACAACATGTTTTGGAGGCGAACAACAAAAGAGAGACCTTTGTATACTGGTAATGCAAGCATTATTGAAGCTAATATGAAGATTCTTAAAGCATTCAAGAATACAAATACTATATGATCCAGCTATCCCACTTCTGGGCTTTTATTTGAAAATACAGTGAAAAATACAATAAAATTAGTCTAATACACTTTCACAGATCAACAGAAAATATGTCGAATATAATTAATGAATAACAAAAGTAGGTTTAGCTGAAATTAATGGTAGAGAAATAATTTCTTTATATAATAAGAAAATAGCTCCTTGGTGCCAATTCTTCCACAACTCAATGTCAACTACTTTCTCTTGAATGCAACACATCTGAGATTAAGTTCAGGAACTCATGCTTCTTCCAGGTGCTTTCCAAGCCACTGAGTCATCTAGGATTTCTTGCTGGGAACCATACCAACTAGGCTATTAGTATTGCTTGAGCACATGTGGTGGCACAAGGGCTTAAACTCATAATGTTCTACTTACCGGAAGCTTACTTGCCACTTTCTAAACCAGGAAAATGCTTTAAACCAGTTTGCATCCTTTCAGCCCAAATAATGACCCTGGTGCTTTTGTTTGTGTTTTTGTTGGTTTGCTTTCTTGCCTAGGACTTCAAATAAGGCAGACATTTGAATTCTGATTCATTTCCCTGGATGCTCAGGCATTTCTATAAGTTCTTATCATAATAAAAAAATGTTGCTAATAGTCCTTTAGCTAAGAGAGAAACTTTGTTTGGTCCTTATGGACCATGGCACAGGAGGACGACCAAATTGGGGAGGCTTTGTAAAGGGAGCTGGGAAAAGATAGTAAACAGGCTTTGTAGAGTTCAACGTCATCATTGATTTCTATGGGTGCCCATAGAAAGTATTACTTTTTATGATTTTCCCGTGAATATTTCTTAAATTGATATATTTTAATAGTCACTAGTGCCACTTTAAGTAAAGAGTCATCAAATAGGGGATATTTGGGCACAGGTCTTTCATTCATTACTTCCGTTTACTTTTTTTCTATCTATATGTAAACACATTTTAACAAAACATTATTGATAGCAGGAATGGGTCATACTTTTGTGTCACTGAAAAACGGAAGTTTTCCTCAAGAAAATTTAGCTTTTTGAATTTTGACAGGAGGGAAAGCTCATCAAGGACTATGGGCAATATCAAGTCATCTATTTTATACCTCCAGATCCCTACATCAGATAATTGAAAGCTCCGGAGACACAGATTGAGTTTAACATGTATCATGAGTCAAAACTTTCATATTTTCATTTCTAAAGTGAAGATTTCAAGATTTGAGAGGTTTCTAGTGGAGCCAAATAAAGTCACCATAACGTATATAAGCCTACTAACCAGATGTGCCTCCAGGCAAATTCAAAATGAATTGGTAACAAATCCAGCATCTTGCATTTCATGAATCAGTAACTTCTTTTCTATATCATGCTTTATGGTAGAGTGATACTAATCTCCTGTTAATGGGCACGAACATCCCATGTATAATTTTAAATGATAATGGCTATAATGAGAAATCATTCCCTGAAAATGATATTTCTTTTCTGTTAGCAAAATTCTTTTCCATCATTTTTGGGGTGCCAAGAATAGAATTCCTATGCAAAAGCAATTTCTCTACTGCTGAGACACATTCCTGGTCCTGGCAGAGTTATTTTAGCTTTCTTATGGTGTGGGATCTATTATCTACCATGTTTTTTTTAGGGTTGTTTGAGGTTAGGCTTTCATCACTTCAGCTACCTAGAATTTCCCTGAGTACTGTTCACCTGAGTTTAGCTGTCTCTTTTTGAAGTTGAAAGTTAGGAGTGACCAGGAAGGCTAGATTTGGTATCAACAGAAAGGTGAGTTATTTCAGTTGGCTCAATTATATGGGAAGAAAAGACTATAACTGTGGGAAAAGACTTTTTATTACACAACACAAAAAATATCTGTATTAGCTTGTAAAACTAGTTTGTTAAAACACACCCAAAGTAAGATAAATAATATATGAAAAGCATATTCTCACTACCAAGACTAACACAATGAAGAAGGCACTTCAGTTTCCTTATCATTACATGAGGGAGTCAAAAGTAGTTTGGAGCAAGTGGCATGAATTGTGGCAAGAATTGAAGTAAAGATACTAAACATATAACCTAAAAAATAATGTAAATTATTCTAAATAATGAGAAGGTATTAATAATAGAAAGATGCCATAAAAGAGGTTTTCTATATATTGATTAACATTTCGATATATTGATGTGTATTAAGTCAAAAGTGTTTTCTTTTTAAAAACTATATGAAATATATAAACAACCATAATTATAGTTATTGAATTGTTTAATACATATTGGGACTTAATTTTCTTGCAAAGTGCTTTATCTAAATATGATTACTTATAAAACATTGTATACATTTAATTAGTAAAACTGAATACATTTAGGATAACTACAAACTCATTTTTGATAACGTATGCCATAAACATAGCCATCACCACCAAAAAATTCTATTATGTAATTTTAGGTTAGCATAATTGGTTTTTTTTTGCACCAAATTGCTAAGTACATTATACTTGCTAATATAAGAAGCATATTATAAATAAAATAAATCTAATACTTATTAAGTCTAATACTTACTAAGTCTAATACTTCCATGAAGGATATATCACTGTATCACTGTCTTCCCGTTCATCATCGATTTGCTCGAGCGGGCACCAGTAACATCTCCATATGACCTGTCTCATGCAAGTAGAGCCCAAGGGCACCTGCTTGCTCCAGGAACATAAAGAGCCTCAAACCATTCCATCAGGTCATGGGAATGAGGTCTATAATTGTTACTGGTATTTGACATATCAAATACAACACGGGTAGCTTGCCAGGCTCTGCCGTGCGGGTAGCATATATCTAATATATGCTATATCTAATATGTAAACATATGACAAATATGTCTAATAATAGAAAATATGTCTAATCGAAATTAATGAGTAACAAAAAATATGTCTAGCTGAAATTAATGATAGAGAAATGCATTATTTATTAATAAGAAAATAGCTCCTGATGCCAATTGTTCCTCAATTCAATAACAAATATTTTTCTTGCTGGAACCCCAGGCCCAAGTCATTTTGGTAAATGCGGCACATGTGAGATTAAGGTCATGAACTCGAGCTCCAATACTTACTAATTAGCTAGTATTGCTTTAAACAATTTGTAAATGATGAAAATATACTCTTCAAGAAAACCTTATTGCATAAGGTTAAACCAATTGAATGTTGCATAACTGGACATAGAACTCAGGTTCTTAATACTGAAAGCTTACTTACTTAACTATGGTTATTATTATTATTATTTTTTAATATTTTATTATACCACCATGACACATACAATTACAAAGGCGTTCATAATTGGTTCTTGGTAATACAGTATTCCAGTACCCATCCCTCCACCAGTGCCCCATTTCCACCACCAATGTACCCCACCCCCTCCTGCCCACCCCCCAGGTTGCCTCAGTAGCAGGTACCCCAGTTTCCTCTCTTTCTCTCTCTGTCTCTCTCTCTGTCTCTGCATCTCTCTCCCTCTTCTTTTACACATTGTGGCTAGCACTGCAGATATTTAGAGTTTATCACTTAAGTCTCTTTGTGTATATTCAATGGTGAGTTTTAATCTGCCATTACCATTTCCCACACTTAGTAAAACATTGGTATCTATTTATATGCTATTAATGAATGCAGTCATCTACATCTGTCCTTTTCCTTCTGACTAATTTCACTCAGCATGATAGTGTCCATGTCCATCCATTTGCAGGTAAACTTCATAATTTCATCTTTTCTGACAGCTGCATATTACTATCATTGTTTTCTCATCCTTTAGATAAAATAAAAACAGTAGTAAAGGGGCTAGAGAGCACAGTGGGGAGGGCATTTGCATGCACATAGCTGACCAGGGTTCCATCTCCAGTATCCCATAGGGTCACCTGAACACCATCAGAGGTAATTCCCTGAGTGCAGAGCCAGGAGTAACCCTTGAGGATCACTGGGTGTGACTTCCCCTCAAAAAAGTTGGTAAAATAAAAAATTATGCTTATATCTGATTATCATTGCATTATTCATTATAGAGAAAACTGGAGTCATACAATCAAATATGAAAGAAAATCAATGATATACAAATGATAAGCAATAATTGAACCTCTATGGATAGAAATGTAGGATGCATAAATTAAAAAAAAACCTACTGATCGGTGTGATGCATATAAAACACTTAAACTTGGAGCCAGAGAGTGTGCTTATAGCACAGTGGGCAGGGTGTTTGCCTTGCATGTAGAGAGCCTGGTTCTGTCCCCTGAACTCATACAATCTCCTGATCAGAGCCAGGAATGATTCCTTGAGGGTAAAGCCAGAAGTAAACCCTGCCTATAGTTAGGTAGAGCCAAAAGACAAATAACAAAAAAATAAGAAGCTTACATTTATTTTACAGTATGGATCATACAAGGCAGTGTTCTAAAGCTACTCTTGCCCTTAGTGCTTAAGTAAACATATGATGTCAGGGCTCAAACCCTGGCCTCCCACATGGAAAACATGATTCCTTTCTGTTACCTCCCTGGTCCTCCAGCTTAAACATTTCAGCTAACACACAGAGTCTCAACTGTTTTTTATGCAGACAATGGAACAAAGCAGATAAAGACCAGTTGTCTCCTTTTTAATATGCTTTAATAGAAGTTTACATTCGTAAATTCAAGTTAAAACAAACTTAAAAAACAAGTCCATCCTCCTTACTCTCTTTCTTGTGCTACATTCCCAGAATTATCTTCTAGGTTCTTGATGACGAGTGGTTCGCAGGCATGAAATATCAATAGCAATTTTAGATCAGTGGTTTGGAAACAGGCAGTCTAAAACAGTGATTACCCAAATACCCACATTAAAGTGAATAAGAGAAAGTATCTTCTTCCTTAGACTCACAAAAACATCAAAGTAAGATAGGGGACGAAGGATAATCTCTGAGAGAGAGAAAAACCTTTGAAGGAACCAAAATAAGTACCCAAGGAGCAAGGAAATGAGGGTCAAGACCTTGGAAAGAGGAGAGCACAAAACTGAGGGCTACTTTGCTAACTCAAAGCAATTTTGGAGATACTAAGAAACCAAGCAGGCATGTTGGTGAGTATGCGGGCTGGTGAAGGAGAGGTAGATAAAACTTGGGTACTACTAACCAAGAGGGTGCCTTGAAGGTCAATTTCTCAAACTTTTTAGCACCACTTCATCCCCCAAAAGGAGGAAATTTGTGAGAAACTGAGCTAACCTGGGGAGAATAACCTCAAAACTTTAAGTAATCATGATGTAGGCAGGTAGATAGAGAGAGCCCATGGCAAATGGAATTCCTAATAGCCTACCTTGCAAAAAGCAGGAACTACAGACCTACGTGAGGCTGGCGGGTCTCTGGCTCACTCAGCACAGGGGCCCATCACAGATTCCATCAGTCGTAGCCTGCCAAAGGGGTCCCGGGGCAGCAGAGGCTTATCGGGAGAAAGTGACCATCTCTCTCCTCCCTGCTTCACATAAGACACCCATGGGGCCCAGCCAGACAATCACAGTCTCGAGTTGACTGACACGGTATCTCACCACACTTGCCTGCAAAATAGATTCAATCTGGCCGTACTTAAACAAACAAACAAGTGACAGAACCTGGACACAAAATCAAATTACTGAAAAGCAGGAGGAAAGACTAGGCATGCGACCTGATATTGACAGTTCAAGTGTGTGAGTGTTGAGGAGCTATTGGAGTCGGTGAGATGTACACCGTGAAGCACCAACTTGGCTCTGTCCTGGCACCACATAGTGTTGCTTCAGACCCACCAGGAGCGACCCATGAGAGCAGCACAGGAGTAAGTTCCGAGCACAGGCGCTGTGGCTCAAAAAAAAAAAAACCTGAAAATAAAAAAAGTGAGAATAAAATTTAAGAAAAATAAATAAAAATTTGAGAATTATTACAGGGATGAAGGTTCCAACCTTGCATGCAGCTGATCCTATTTCTTGCCCCTGCACCACTTGCCAACGTGGCAGTGACCCAGGTTATCTCTGCCACCAGGGGCTGAAGCAAAACAATATCCTCAGGCCCTTTCAATGAACTGCTTAGTTCAGAATTGCCAGAAGGGGCCACAGAACTTCCTTGGCACCTTTTGAGAGACCCTCTTAAAAATCATTCAAAACAAAAACTAAAATATTATTTAAACTAGGTATTTCCATTTGGGTCTTCTAATAACTATTAGAGGACCTAAATGAAAATTTGTGGGACCTTAGGACTTATTTAATCTAAACTCACCGAACTTGACATCTCCAAGTAATATAAGAAAACGTTACATTAGATCCTCAGTCTTCCAATTTCCCAATCCCAGCCCACTCTGTTTGCCCCCCAGTCAAAAAAGAAGTTGACAATACAATCTTTGGAAAGGGGAGGAGATGGTGTCTAAGTTCTTGTTTTTCAGTTTATATTAATAGAAAATAATATAGTAATATTTGTTTATATTTGACACTCAGCCAGTCAGAGACAGTGCAGGCCTGGTTCAGTAATAGATCTTCAAGTTATTAAAATTATATTACTCTTGAAATTATGTTAAAATTGGAACAAGAGCCAGATGCATTAAACAATATCAAATTAAATAGGTGCCAGTTTATGTTTTGTCTTTAAGATGGGTTGATTATGAAATAATGAATCTTTGACAAGTAATTATACAAATGCATTCACACAAAAAAAAAATCTTAGAAGTAATGGCTCTATTTAAACAGAGTTCATGCTCCTATTTTATGTATATATATGTGTGTGTGTATATATATATATATATATATATATATTTAATTAAGGGCATACACAGAGGAGCTCAGAGTTCATTGCCAGTAGTGCTCGGGTGACCACATATTTCTGGGATCAAACAGGGACCTCCTGCATGGAAGGCATATATGCTCTGGCCTCTGCTTCGTGTGTCTTTTTTTTTTTTTGGCCTTTTTTTTTTGGTCACACCCGGCAATGCTCAAGGGTTACTCCTGGCTCTGCACTCAGGAATTACTCCTGGCGGTGCTTGGGGGACCATATGGGATGCCGGGGATCGAACCCTGGCACAGGCCGGCCGCGTGCAAGGCAAACACCCTACCCGCTGGGCTATCGTGTTTCTTATTAAGATTTACTTTGTGTACCTTCTATAGGAATCAAATGAAATTGTCTTATATCTACTTCCCTTTGATAGTATTGCTAAGTAAGATTGAAGAAAGCATTTGAATATCATAAAGTGCTGATAATTTCAAATCAGAAACCAACTGGATTTAAGACTTTTCTTATACCCCAGAATGCACACATAATCAGGTTGATACTGTAGTTCATGTAAATGAGTATCATTACTATAACCACAGTGAAGTGACTTGCACAGATTTTGTTTACTGTTCCCTAGTTATCCCTTCTTGTTGACTTTGTGAGTTCCCAGCATTCTAAGATTATGACACTGTCCTTATCACCACAGGTCTTAGAAATTTCTCCTGTTGGTCAGTTCCGAGAACAAAGGCTTTCCTTAGACTTCTTAGTATAAAGACAACAGACTCTTTAAATAGCATCACTGTCATTTACCAGATGTTGAAATTGAGCAAGGTCTTCATTCCAATTCATACCAAAAGAATGAGGAAGATTATGAAAAAAAAAATAATGTCCTGGAGAAAATAATCCCATATACTTAGCATAGTTCAGTAAAAAACTACCTTTTGGGGATCAAAGAATCTGCCTCATAATGTGTACAGGTAGCAGACTGATTAGTTAGAATTGAAAGAAATAAAGAGGCAGATATAAAATGATATTTGTCACTTCTGTTTATCCTCAAATAAGAAAATAAATCTCACATGGTTCTGGAAGTAAGAGAGAGCCAGACTATGGCTCCTAAGGTCTTGAAAACTTAAGCAAAACTCTGCAGACTTCTTTTTCTTTGAGAAGCTTTTTTGGTTTTGTTTCTCCCTCAGATTTACTTTTGCTTTTTCTATAAAGTGCACGACCTTATTGGGAAGGCCAGGGATTGGTTCCATTGTCCATTGTATGGGCCTCTGTGCCCCTGTAATTAAGGTGTGTCCTTCCTCTTTCTAAGCTCTCCATGTCAACATGCTTAATTTCCTGCCTATGCACCGAGAAGGGTGGAGGAAGGTTAGTTTCTTTCCCAGCAGTTTAAACATTCTGTTGATCATTTATTAGTGTAAGGGGCCTACAGATATTTCTGTCTTTGTTTTGTTTTGGAGCCACCCCTGACAGTGCTGGGAGCATCAGCCCTGAGCCTGCATCCTAGAGTTTCCCGAGGTGCCAAGAGGACAGGGTGGTGTCAGGGATTGCACCCAGCTCTCCAGGAACTCCCTCCAGTACTTTGATTCTTCTACCCTAAGAAGTAACTACTCATCTGTGAAATTTCTTTAATAACAATTTTAAAGATAATTTTTGAGATATAAGATAATACCTGATAGAAGTTTTGTACAGAGCCTGCATATAGTAGATGATAAAAATTTTGAGATGAATCAAGGATAAAACGTTATCACTTGTATCATTTGTCTTCTGTTGTACATCAATTTGCTTGAGCAGGCACCAGTAACATCTCCATACATCCTGTCATGTGCTAGTGTAGCCCAAGGGCATCTGCTCGCTCCAGGAACACGAAGAGCCTCAGACCATTTCTTCAGGTCATGGGAATGAGGTCTATAATTGTTACTGGTTTTTGGTATATCAAATATGACATGGGTAGCTTGCCAGGCTCTGCCGTGTGGGTAGTATACTCTCAGTAGTAGGCTCTCATCTCGTACATTTACTGATGAACCACAATGGGGAGAGATTGGTATTTCTCTTGGGTGGAGCTCTGATGAGCTGTGGAGTTCTGATGTTGAAAATGGTTGCCCTTATGGTATGGGGGTTCCTCTGGCTTCTTGCAGGCTCTATTGGGATGGCAGGACAGGGCTAGAACTTACCTCCCTCCGGAGTGCCTCATGATCAGCTGAGCACAGGGAGAGCCTGTAGCAGCTCTGCCCTGTGTATCTGAGTCTCTGGATAAGGCATACAGGGCTTAAAAATAGTCTCCGCTGTAGGGTAGGATTCTGATGAGCTGGGCTTGAGATCTAAGGTAAACATTATATTTCTTAAAATTGGCTTTCATGTTGTATTGGTTTTCTTTTCTTCTATTTTAATTTGTTTTCAATTTTCTCTGAGGGGGCCATAGTACGGCTGGTCAGGCATTTGCCTTGCACATAGCTGGCAAAAGTTGGATTCTCGGCATCCTGTGTGGTCTCCTACACCCCCATACCCCACCAAGTACTGTGGGGAGCCTGAGCATAGCTAGGTGTGACCCATAAAGAAAAAAAAATAATAAATTTTTTTCTCTGAATTTTTTTTTAAACATTTTATTGTACCACCGTGAGATATACAATTACAACGTTGTTCACGTTTGGAGGTTTCGGTCACACAGTGTTCCAGCACCCCACCCTCCACCAGTGCCCATCTCCCACCACCCATGTCCCCAATTCCCTCCCCCTCCCATGGCCTGCCTAAATGGCAGGTTCTTTATCTACTCTCTCCCCCTCTCTCTCTTCCTTCTCCTACACATTGTGGGTTGCACTATATACACTTAGAAGCCATCATTTGCATTTTTTGCCTGTATTTAATGCTCAGTTATATGTTGGTATCAAACGCTTTGACATTTATTCACACATGTTCCCTTCTCTTTCTTACCTAACCTCTAACTCCCACACGCTTGTGGTAATTTCCATTTTTGGTAAGATCACCTGGTATATTTATGTCATGCAAATGAATGCAGTCATTCTATGTCTCTCTCTTTCCTTCTGACTAATTTCACTCAACATGATTCTTCCCATGTCCATCCATTTATAGGCAAATTTCATAACTTCATTTTTCCTAACAGCTGCTTTGTATTCCATTGTATAGATGTACCACAGTTTCTTTTATCCAGTCATAAGTTCTCGGGCATACTGGTTATTTCCAGGTACTGGCTATTGTGAATAGTGCTGCTATGAAAATAAAAGTTAGGATTGTGTCTCCGCTGTGTGTTTTTGGCTTCCCAGGGTATATTCCCAGGAGTGGTATGGCTCGGTCAAAAGGGAGCTCAATTTCTAGTCTTTGGAGGAATGTCCATATTGTTTTCCAGAAAGGTTGTACAAGTCGACATTCCCACTAACAATGTATGAGAGTCCCCTTTTCCCAGCATCCACGCCAGCACTTGTTGCTTTTACCCTTTTGGATATGGGTCAGTCTCTGTGGTGTGAGGTGATATCTCATTGTTGTTTTGATTTTCATCTCTCTGATGATTAGTGATGATCAGGATTTTTTCATATGCCTTTTGGCCATTCGGATTTCTTCATTGTCAAAGTTTCTGTTCATCTCTTCTCCCCATTTTCTAATGGGGTTGGCTGTTTTTTTCTTATATAGCTGTACATGTGCCTGATATATCCTGGATATTAACCCCTTATCAGATGGGTATTGGGTGAATATTCTTTCCCATTCTGTGGACTGTCTTTCTATCTTGGTCACTGTTTCTTTCAAGGTGCAGAAGCTCTTTAGTTTCATGTAGTCGCATATGTTAATATTTTCTTCTAGTTGCTTTGTTAATGGTGTTTCATCTTTGAAGTTGTCTTTCTTTAGCTTTTAATGTCATGGAGGGTTTTTCCTATATTTTCTTCAATGTACCTTATGGATTTAGGTCTGATATTGAGATCTTTAATCCATTTTGATCTGATTTTTGTGCAAGGTGTTAGACACATATTCATTTTTTTTACATGTAGCTGTCCAGTTTTCTCAGCACCACTTGTTGAAGAGGCTTTCCTTACTCCACTTTGGACTCTTTGCACCTTTATCAAAGATTAACTGATCATGCCTTTGAGGGTGGGTGTCAGGATACTCAACTCTATTCCATAGGTCCACAGGTCTGTTTTTATTCCAGTACCACGCTGTTTTAATTACTGCTGCTTTGTAGTACAGTTTGAGGTTGGGAAAGGTGATGCTTCCCATCTTCTTTTTCCCAAGGATTGCTTTAGCTATCCGTGGTGGTTTATTATTCCATACGAATTTCAGGAGTGTTTGGTCAATTTCTTTAAAGAATGTCATGGGAATCCTTATAGGAAGCACATTGAATCTGTACAAAGCTCTAGGGAGTATTACCATCTTGACAATGTTAATTCTCCCCATCCATGAGCAGGGAATGTGTTTCCATTTCCTCGTGTCCTCTTTTATTTCTTGAAGCAGTGTCTTGTAGTTCTCTTTGTATAGGTCCTTTACACACTTGGTTAAGCTGATTCCTAGGTATTTGATTTTCTGTGGCACAATTGTGAATGGAATCGATTTCTTAATATCCCTTTCATCGACTTTTTGGGTATTGATTTCGTACCCTGCCACTCTACTATACATTTCTATTGTTTCTAAGAGTTTTTAAGTCGAGAGTTTAGGGTTCTCTAAGTATAATATCATGTCATCTGCAAATAATGATAGCTTGATTTCTTCCTTGCCTATCTGGGTTCCCTTAATGTCCTTTTCTTCTCTGATTGCTATGGCAAGTACTACCAGTACTATATTGAATAAAAGAGGTAAGAGAGGGCAACCTTGTCGTGTTCCTGATCTTAAGGGGAAGGCTTTCAATTTTTCCCCATTGAGAATGATACTGTGGGCTTTTGGTAGATGGCTTTGACTATCTTGAGGAAGCTTCCTTCAATTCCCATTTTCTGGAGGGTTTTAATCATGAATGGGTGCTGGATCTTGTCAAATGCTTTTTCTGCATCTACCAATAGGACCATATGTTTTTTTTTATTTTTTCTGTTATTGATATGATGTATTATGTTGATTGATTTGCGAATGTTGAACCATCCTTGCATTCCCGGGATGAATCCTACTTGGTCATGATGTATGATCTTTTTGATGAGTCTTTGGATTCTGTTTGCTAGTATTTTGTTGAAGATCTTAGCATCTATGTTCATCAAGGAGATTGGTCTGTAATTTTCTTCTTTGTGTTGTCTCTCCCTGCTTTGGGTATCAGGGTGACATATGCCTCGTAAGAGCTGTTTGGGAGTGTTTCTGTTTCTTCTATTTCCTGGAAGAGCTTGAATAGGACTGGCAGTAGGTCCTCCTTAAAGGTTTGGTAGAATTCGCTAGTGAACCCATCTGGACTTGGGCTTTTGTGTTTGGGCAGACTTTTAATTACTGTTTCAATTTCCTTGATGGTGATAGGCTTATTCAGGTATTGGAGGTCTTCTTGTTTCAATCGTGGGAGGTTATAGGACTTCAGGAATTTATCCATTTCTTCTAGGTTCTCATGTTTTGTGGCATACAGTTTCTCAAAGTAGCCTCTGATGATCTTTTGGATTTCTGTTTTTTCTGTTGTGGTGTCACCATTTTCATTTCTGATTCTGTTTATTTGGGTTCTCTCTTTCCCTGTCCTTACAAGTCTTGCCAGTGGCTTGTCGATCTTGTTTAATTTTTTCAAAGAACAAACTCTTGGTTTCATTAATCTTTTGGATTGTTTTTTGGTTTCCAGCTCGTTGATTTCCTCCCTAAGTTTTATTATTTCCTTCCTTCTGCCTGGGTTGTTCTCTCCGAATTTTTTTAAACAACAAAAAAGACATATAGGAAATGTAACTTAAACACTATTAGTCAAGTAAACAGAGTTTATGAAAAAAGAAAAGAAGGTGCAGGACAGCAAATAGTTTCTCCCAAAATAATGCACTGTAACATAAATGCTAATAATTTACCATTGACCCAGTTTATTATATGGTGTTATAGTTAATTTTCTGTTAAAATTTTTCAATATGTACTATAACTGGTCTTATGTTACTATACCTTAATCACTTGTATCACTTGCATCACTTGTCATCCTGTTGTTCATCAATTTGCTCGAGCGGGCACCAGTAACATCTCCATTCATTGGGAATGAGGTACATTATTATTACTGTTTTTGGCATATTGAGTACATCACAGGTAGCTTGCCAGGCTCTGCTGTGGCTCTGGGTTCATCCTGGGGGTCCAGTCTTTTTGGTAGCAAGTTCAGTTTTGTAGAATGTCCTTCAACTAAGATTTGTTTGAAGCTTTCCTATTCTTTGTTTTCTTGGGGGAGGGTGGTGGAGGGGTAAAAATTGGGAGGCAAGAAAGATGGAGGCCAGAGCCCACACTTGGTATGCCTAATGCCCTAAACTCAATCTCTCCCACTATGTATGTACCATCTCCACCCCAACCCCCCTCCTAGCAATGTGTGGCCCTAGTAGCCTCTGGGCATCACTATTTTAGGAAGTTTTAGGAAGGCTCTCCAAATGCTCAAACTGTTTTAGATTGGGGTGGGGGTCGGGGCTCCCTTGGGCCACAACTGGAAGTGCTCAGGTGGGGCTAGGGGAACCATATACAGTGCCATGAATCAACACAAGTACATTAATACTAGTACTATCATCAGCACATTAATTCTAGTACTATTTCTCCAAAATAAAATTTAGGTTTCAGGGCAGTCATACTAAAGCTAAGACATTATGGAATCAACAAAGGCACAAGGATAGGACCCAGGGAGGGTTTAGTGACCAAAACCCTCCCTTCCAAGTCTAAGATAGTGAATTTAATACTGCACTGTACTATCGTGGGGAACTTTGGTCCCATTAATAGAGTGCATGATTTCTAGGGTACAGAAATCATTTATGTGAAACCTGGTAAGCATGTGTGTGAGCACGGAAACCAATGCAAAATCCCCAGCAAGTATAACCACAATGTGAGCATTATCTCATACAGAGAAAACACAACAAAACAAGAAATAAGAGCATAATCAGGAGATGGCTCTAAGGGCATACTTTGCATGTGGGAGACCATGTTTAATTCCTAGCATCTCCATAAGCACTGAGCAGTGCAGGAGAAGTCCCTGAACACCACCAGGTATTACAAAAAGCAAAAAAACTTTTAACAGTGAAGTCCAGGACTGAATTTAGTGGGGTAGTAACAAAATAGTAACAAGAAAGACAGGATAAAAAAGTCAATGTTGATATCCTAGACATAAATGCTAAGACTCTTGGCATACGTCTGTGGTTTCTGGTGATAGACTAAATTCAACAAATGGTGAAAGAGTCACTGTCACTGTCTTCCCATTCATCATCGATTTGCTCGAGCGGGCACCAGTAACATCTCCATATGTCCTGTCTCATGCAAATAGAGCCCAAGGGCACCTGCTTGCTCCAGGAACATAAAGAGCCTCAAACCATTCCATCAGGTCATGGGAATGAGGTCTATAATTGTTACTGGTATTTGGCATATCAAATACAACATGGGTAGCTTGCCAGGCTCTGCCGTGCGGGTAGCATACTCTTGTAGTCATTTTAAATCCAGCTGGCTGTGATAGGCTGGTCTGCTGGGTGGAGTTCTGATGAGGGGCTTGTCCGGATGTGGAAATGGAGGCCCTCATGGAGTGGGGGTGGTCTGGCTTGTTGCGAGGCTCTGCTGGGGTGGCGGCCCAGAGCTAGAATCTGCCATCCCTCCCGGGAGCCTCGTGAGCGGCTGGGCACAGGGAGAGCCAGTAGCAGCTCTGCCCCATGTCTGTGAGTCTCTGGATCAGCATACCTGGGCCGGATTTTAAAAAAGACTGCTGCAGGGTGGATCTCCATGATTCGGGCTGTGATAGGCTGGTCTGCTGGGTGGAGTTCTGATGAGGGGGAAGTCCGGATGTGGAAAATGGAGGCCATCATGGAGTGGGTGGGTGAAAGAGAATTGTGGAAAATTCTTGAGGCATTATGTTGTAAAAATAGAAGTAGAGAATTAGATATAGCTATTGGAGAAGTATAAGGGCCTGTTAAAAGCATTTTTTTTGTCTTTTTTGAAAGATGGGAGAAATGACATGTAAAATATGGAAAGTCATTATTAAATATATTCAAAGATCCAAATTAAAAAGCAAAAAAATTAGTAGGAATTGTTATTAGTTCCTTGCTAATACCTGAATAGCATTATATATGTGTAACTGAACTACTAACATTTTTAATAACGAAAATCTATGTTTTTCATTTAAAATCTATGGTTTTCATTTCAATAAAATATATTACCATGGGACTGAATCCCATAGACATGACAGCCACAGTTATATTGGAGTGGTAGGTAGGTCACAGCTCCCCCTACCGTCTAACAGGATAGAAGATACCTGAAACCGATGGACATTTACCCTCAAAATCTTTTAAGACTCTAGCCTAGGGAAGATGGGCTGGGGAGAAGGGAAAAAAGATGGGGTACAGGACACACGAACAATGTTGGATGGAAGATGACACTCCGAAGAGAGTTCAGTGTTGGAATATTTTATGCTTGAAACTATGCATTTATTAATACTGTAAATCATAGCACCTAAAATAAAGAACTATCTTATGAATTTCTATAAATTGGAAAGACATGGGTCTTATGTACATACATACATGCAATTACACATGCACAAGTTGCTATTCATGCACATGCTGACGACAACTCACACATATTAGTGACAGTGTACATAAGAAAGGCAACTTGTTATGATTTCAGAGAAGCACCTGCCTTTGTTGTATAGTAGAATACAATCTTCTTGGACTGGGTTCGACATTAAGTAGTCAACATACGTTTGCATCCAAGGCACCATAAATTAGATTATAATTTCATCAAAAATATGATATGAAGTTTCCAGGAACAAGTAATGCCTACAATAATTTGAGTGAGACTGGAATTTTTCAGCCTTTGTTATATTCTGTTATATTCTTTATAATGTACTCATATATTCCACTCACATGTATTAGATGTGTACTCTGGACCAGACTGCATTCTAACTTCCAGGAAGGCAGCAGTGAACGAACCAAGCAAAATCTCTCTCTTCTAGTGGGAAGAAGTGAATGCTCTTATTGGTTTACTCTTGATATCTGAGGTCTTTATGAATAAGAACATTTCAAATAAATATCAGTGACTTTTAATTACTTCATGTTAAATTTATAAATGTGAATATCTTTTGTTTAGAAATAGCAGTTGACCTATAGCTTCATAAAATTAGAAATTTGTTTCCAGTTTCTTCTGATGTATTTAAATGATTCCAAAATTCCTCACAAGAAAATAATGAAAGTTTTACATTTTACATAAAAGTATAAACATTGGTTGTGCATGTGATGCAGAATTCAGTAGACAATATGCCTAATCAAGGAATAGATTTTGGGTTCTTAAAACCTTGATCCTTTTCACATTTTGCCAAATAGCAGTTCATTTATTACTTAATGTTTTATTCTGTTTATTTACATAGAGTACGTTGAAATAACAAGCTGTAATTGCAAAATCCCCACAAATTTTGTAGGAACAAGAAAGATCAAACAAAAATGTATCTTAGAAGCCCCATGGCGTGTCATGTATAAGTTTACCTTCTGCTAAAGTTCTGTTTTTAAACTAGTCAAATAATTTTTCATTATCTGAAAGGGCACATTCCAAAGAATTGTATATGAGCATATTTATTAAATCAAGACCCGACCCACATTGTTAATTGCCATTGTCAGAGAAGTGACCAATTACCCATCATCAGGTATGCAGAAGGTTCAAGATTGCATGTTCCTGAACATTTTTTGTATGCACAATATAAGCACAAATCTTGTCAAGTATAAGTTTGAGAGATTCTTTCTCCACAAGAAAGGTCTTTGTTGAGTTCTCATCCTATAGAATGTGCTGTAGTGGTAAAAAGGCAGAGATTGATATTTAGGTAATGCAGTAGCAAAATATTTCAAGCCTATTTTTCATCCTATCAAAAGAAAGAAAAACACTAAAGAGAATATCTGAAATATGTCATGACCATGTAGAACAGAGCAACAGTCACTGCTGAGGTGTAGCAAAGGTAAGAAGATGTCAACAGTTTCTAGAAAGAATCTTTTATATAAAACACTGACCATGTGAATCATTATAACCAGTAATGAAAATGAGTTTTCCTTTTTAAAATTAGACTTAATTACTGCTATAGTATCCACACATTCTCCTCCAGCTACATTTGTTCACAGTTCATGTAAAGAAACTCATTAGAAAATCATTTCCAACAGGTTTCTTTAAGTAAGATTAAATAAATAAAGATGTAATATATGCAGCAATAAATAAGGCTCTCAGCTATATACAGAATGTTCTCCTAAGTAACAAAAGACTTAGGAGTTCTATAAGACTTTTTGATGTTTTTCCAACATTTGGTTCTTGCTTTGTTTTCTGCAGAAACCTACTATAATCATGCAGTTATGTTTAGGAGTTGTAGAAAATTTGTAGATCTCCACAACATTTAAAGTTCCAACACCTAAAACCATAAAATACTTTGAAAAAGATACGGTTGATATGTACATCGTAATCAGTTTTGTAAATGGGTTTTAAAGCTCTTCTCCAATGTCAGGGGAAAATCACATGTCCCTGACCCAAAATATTTTATATATGTACACACATATATTTTTATATACACATATGTATAGATATATAGATATATAGATATGAATATATATGACTACATCAAATCAGAAAGCTTCTGCTCTGCAAAAGAAACTAGTTTCAAAACAAAAATGTCTTGAGTAGGAGAATGTATATTCACATCATACAGGGGGTTAATGAAAACAATATACAAAAAAATCAGTAATGAAAATGGACCACCTACCCAATTAAATGGGCAGTGGTTCAAAATGGACACTTCTAAGGGTCAGAGATATAGTACAGCATATAAGGTGCTTGCCTTGCCTGAGGCTGACCTGGGTCCAATCTTTGGCACCTCATATAGTTTCCTGAGCTTGCCAGCAGTTATCCCTGAGAGTATTTATAAGAAAAGTAAAATAATATTGGAAAACGGAGATTCTGTGTTGACACTGGTATAGAGTATTTACATGTATAGAGACAAATGCTTTAAATCTCTGGGAAAGACTAACCCTCTAAAGCTCACTTTGCGTGCTGTTCACGTGGTCATTCTGGATACACTGGTCTGCTCTCTCTAGATACACTGGCCAGATTAGATGCAGCTACCCACAGCCATAGATAGAGTGGAGACTGAATGTTCTCCATTTGAGAACATCAGCTTTTATATATATGTCTTGTCCATGTTTTTAGTGCATCTAACTCTAATTTTTCAAATAGACTGGTATTGCATTGAAGCATTTCCTATAGTGCAGCTAGCCCTATGTTTGCTAAACCACATTTAAATTTAATTTTAGAAAGCAGATAAAATACACATGCCTCCTTATCTTTCATAGGAAAGATAAATAAAAAAAAAAAAATACACATGTCTCCTTATCTTTTATAGGAGGAAATAACTGCTTATATTAGTAACATAATAACATATACTATGTACTTATAAGCTCAGTAATAATAAAAGAAAAATATATTTAATATGCACTGTCTCATTTGCTCTTTACAGTCATGAAAACTGTAATTTATGCTTGTGCACAGTTGATTAGAGCTTTGTGATAATCAGATTTAATTCTGTGTGGGTTCCATGGTATACACTCACCATTGGCCTTTAATTAAAGCAGCTAATTATCTTTAAAAGGCTACAGACAAGAAAATGTTGATTGATTGGTATCTTAAATCTCAAAAGCCTTTAAAAAACTGATACTGAAGTAATATCATAGCCTTTTATATATTATATATTTATATATATATTCCAATTTTATATATTAAGTATTTGAAAAGCATATTATTGTTAACTTGAAAGTTGAATACACATTAAATGCTATTTTGTTTTCTTTGCATATTTCCTTTTCTTTCTTATAGATAAAAGTTGGTCATGGTTAGTGCCTGGTGAAGGGTTAAGTTTGTTCACAAATTTTATTTACTGCATTATATATCTAGGTACAGGAGAGGCCATGTCAAAGGTCTGATTTATTTAAATGGAATATTTATTTAAATATTTATTTATTTAAATGATCCTATTTATTTAAATTAGAGAATATTTATGGGCGAAATGTCATATAGGTGAACATCTCAGTAAAAATATCTTAAAACAAAACAATGGAAATATTTGTAAAAACAATGTGAATATATGTATTTTCTTAACATATAAGGTATACCATGACAAAATACATGCAGTTTTATCACATAATGAAAACTTATATGGTTTATGAAGTTAAAAATTTAAGAACGTACTTTTATTATTTAGAAAATATGGGCATGGGAGATTGTACAGGTATGGTACTTGATTTTGCGTGCAGCTCACCTGGGCTCATGCCTCAGCATCACATATGAACCCCAGAACACTGCCAGGGGTGATCCCTGGCCACAGAGCCAGGATTATACTCTGAGCACTGCGGGTCCAGCTCAAAATCAAAAACAGAAAGTCAGTAAAGATCGTGTAACAACAGTGTAAAACTAAATCAGAACAAATCACAGCAGCTATATGGGGTGAGCTTCAGGAAAAGTTGGTATTCCCATAGCACTGAGATGAGGGAAAAGTAAAGGTGAAGCTCTAAACTCCCATAGTCCAGCTCACTTATTTAAAATTTAATTAAAAGTTAAAAGTTTACGAGCCAAAGTCTAAGTGTTACATAATTTTAAAATACATTTAGTATTATATTCACATTGTGCTAAAAGAGAACAAAAATGATTTTGAAAAAATTAAAGACCATCAGAGCTATAATGTATAAATGACATCAAAACCAATACCATTCCTGGTTCTTGCATACTTCTCACTCTTCACAACCTGCTGACGACTTAACCTTTGACCATACATTGCTAGTCATGAGTTAGTCTAGCTCAATAGTGGTAAGTAGAAAGTTAAAAAATATCTGTGAGAAGCTGAAAAGACAGTACAGGGGGAAACATGACTGCCTTGCACAAGGCTGACAGGTTTGGCCCCTGAGCTCCTGAGCACCACTAGGAAGAATTCCTGAGTGCCAAGACAGGAGCAACCCCTGAATATACTGGGTATGACCAAAAAATTATTTAAAAAATTTTGTCATGAAAATAACTTAATTCTTATTTTTATCAGTTTGATGTCTTATATAAGTAATATCCCAGCTACACAGCACAGAATCCATCCAATGTGCAATAAAATGATAATTAGGTGTTTGAACACACACACAAAGTTACATTTTGACAAACTCTTACCGTCTCACATTATGTAAGGTTGTACTAAAAAACCTTAGATAATGTGACACCTGCTGCGTCGGTAAATGGCAGACAGGAGACAGGCTTGTGTATCACCAGGGCTCTGCCCCGTGGGGCCCTGGATGGTTGATGGTCTGACATAGAAAAGACTGGGCCCTTGGGATGAACCCAGAACCTACCAAGCTACTCAGAGTGTGTTTTATATGCCAAAACAGTAACAATAATGGACCTCATTCCCAACGAATGGAGACATTACTGGCGCCTGTGCAAGCAAATCTATGAGCAACGGGAAAACAAATGACAAGTGACAAATACTAAAAAATATCCTGAAAGGAGAGTACAGACAGTACATGGCTTGCTTGTACATGCAGACCTGTACGGATTTGATCCCCAGCATTCCATATGGTCCCTGAATCAACCAGTAGTAATTCCTGAGTGCAGATCCAGGAGTAACCCCATAGCATCACTAGATCATCCCCAAATCAAAACCAAACAAACAAAAAAAAAGAAAGAAAAAGAAATTATATATAGAATAGAACTCTATTTAGCTGTCAGAGCCTGGCAAGCTACCCGCTTTGTATTTGACATGCCAAATACCATTAACAATGATAGACCTCATTCCCATGACTTGATGAAATGGTTTGAGGCTCTTTATGAACCTGACGTGAACAGATACCCTTGGGCTACACTAGCATGTGACAGGACGTATGGAGATGTTACTGGTGCCCACTCGAGGAAATCGATGAACAAAGGGAAGACAAGTGATACAAGTGATTTAGCTGTAAGAAAAGATGAAATCATGCAATTTGGCCCTAGGTGGGTGGCACTAGAGGGTGTCTTGCTGAATAAAATGAGTCACAAAAAAGAGACATACAGAATATTTCTCAGATGTGAAATACTATAAATAATCATTATAAGGAATAGCATGTGACCAAAGACAATAGAACATGGGAGTTGGTTTACACAACAGCTTACCAAAGTGCCCACAGGCTGGAGGGCAGTTAGATATTGGTGGAGAAAAATAGGCATTGCCAGATTTTGGTATAGAACATTTCACTCATGAAACATTAGCATTATCAGTACTGTGATTCATGGTTCCTCAATAAAATAAATACGTATGTAGAGCATAAGGGGCATTTGTTCCTTCCCAGGATACACATATAAATGAATCCCCCACAAGTCTTATAGATGCATAAATGGTCTCAGAATCTTTATTCCCTGGTTTAATTTCCTCTAGAATCTTTCCCATAATCAGGTTCCTTCTCCCCCAAATTTTTGACCTCTTTACAGATTCCTTTAGACAGCCATTTTCCCTAACTTTCCCTAGACTTCTAACTTGAGTCATGGGAGTATATTAAACTTTATGGGAAGATTATAGCAATGGTAGTAATTATAGGATAATATTCTACACAACCATAAAGGAAATTAGACCCATTTTACGCTTCTTTAATGATACAATATTGCTCGAGTGGGTGCCAGTAATATCTCTATATGTCCAGTATGTGTAAAATTATATCAACAAGATTATAATTCGCAATCCTTTATAAAGTTGGAAAAAGCAAACAAGAAAGTTCCATAGGACCCAACCCCCACTTCTGGAGGCGCCTTCACCACCACTGCCATGTAAGCTCATCCATGGGCCCAGATTTAGAGACTCACAATTAAATATCGGAAAAGATATGAACCAAGCTGCAAAACTTCACAGGTACAGTGGTCTCCTGACTGAAAACTCTAGGTGCCCTGAGGAGAGGGGATGGCGGGTCTTTGTGGCATCCACACCCCACAGCTACCGTCTTGTCAACAGTCAAACTCCACTGTTCAACAATTAATGACTGCAAAAATGCCAGGCTGCCAAAAAAGTTCAGGTACAATAGTTTTAAGGCTGAGAACTCTTAGATACGAACCACAGTCAGCAAGTGATAGCACAGAAGACTTAATTAGACACAGCAGCTTGGTAAAGCCTCAGATGAGGACTTAATGACCCCATAGTGAGATAATAATTTTCACAAATTTTCTTCTACTGAAGTTTTTTTAAATAATTCCATTGTTCATTTAGCTGCAACAAATTACATAAAATAAATTATTCTGTTCCCATTAAGGGGATAGAATTGGTGTGTTTTGGAAAATGGAACAAAGGTGGGTGGAAGGTTATACTGGTGGTGGGATTGGTGTTGGAATACTTAGTGCCTGTACAAATGTATTATGAACCACTTAGTGAGACCTGGTGTTTAAGTAAAGGGGAGATCCTCCAAAGGAGCTATAACAATTCTCAAAATCTTTGTGACTGTGGGGACTGTGCTGTCAGCCACTTGTGTCAAAATTTTCCAGTAATTTTAAAACGACAAACACTTACTTAATTCCTCCAGATATGGAAAAAATTAAGAGTGTATTAGAAATAGCAAATGCCCAAACCATCTTAGCAAACAGATTAGATATAAGTATAGTTCATTCTTAGCAATGTGTGCTCCAATTCTGTTTATGAACCTCTTCCTTGGAGTTATTATGAAAAATAGACTTTCCTTAAAATTACACAACTTCTTTAATTGTTTGGGCCACACCTCGTGGTATTCAGGGCTTACTCCTGGCTCTGTGCTCAGGGATAACTCCTAACAGGGCTGGAGGAGTTAGCCATGCAACCCAGGCTGGTTACACGCCAGGCAGTACAGGCACGTGTCCTACCTGCTGCTCTGTTCTCTGAGTACATATTTTTTTTTTTTTGGGTCACACCCGGCAATGCTCCTGGCTCTGCACTCAGGAATTACTCCTGGCGGTGCTCGAGGGAACATATGGGATGTCGGGGATCGAACCCGGCCAGCACAGGCCGACTGCGTGCAAGGCAAACGCTCTACCCGCTGGATTATCGCTCCAGCCCCACTCTTTGAGTACGTTTTTAAAGATACTTGTTCTATGGTTGGTTTTCCTAGCATTATGTTCATTTATTCATGTATTATCTACTTTGGAGACAGGACTTCACACACTTGAAGTGAACGCTACACCACTGAGTTACGTTACTTGTTCAGGCTTAGCAGTTTCAGATTTGCTTAGGTCTATAGTTCATAAGTGACAATCTATGGTAAAGTAGTAGCTCTCACAACAACATAAAGATTAATATATGTACCATTTCCCTTCTGTATACCTGTTATAGAGATACTCAAACATGCACTGTTTCAATCTATCAGTGCTTCCAATTCTTCTTGGATAATTTTTTCCTATTACATATTTTATTAATATGATTGGGGGATTATTGTGTATTTATTTAATTTAACACAGATGGAGAGTTAGCTTACATCTCTTGCTGTTTAATTGTTTTTAATTCCATCTTAATGCTTTTAGGTTAGAAAAGAGTAAGAAGCATAAGGACAGCAATACAAAACGTTGATTTATAATTATACCACTTTCCCTAGCTTATAAAATTAGCAGAATCAGGAGTTAGAGAGATGGTACAGCACATAGGGCACTGGCCTTTCACAGGGCTAACCTAGGCTCAATCCCCAGCATTCTAGATGGTATCCTGAGCACTGCTAGGAGTAATTCCTGAATACAAAGCAAGAAGAATACACATGAGCATTGCCAGGCGTGATACAAAACAAAAACACAAACAGCAGAATTGTAGTAAGAGAACAGCAGAAATAATCTGTAAACATGGTATAGCCCTGGGCCCTCCAGGGAGTGAGCAGTGGACACCTCTCTTAAAAGTTCCCTCACAATGACAGTAATCGAACTGATCATGGAAACCAAGATTCTGGAGTCTCCATCCAGCAAGAGCAATCAGATTTACAAAGTAATTAGCACAGTGATTGCTAATTACTGTCATCAGCGTCATAATTTAGGGGAGGGAGGCTTGAGTCACTATCCTTTGTGCTCTGTGCTCACACCAAATAAGGAGGTAATGTGAATTAACAGAATCTAGGAAATGAAGAAAAATAATTAAAGATTTAGGTGGAAGAGTTAAATTTCGCCCCCCAAAATAGATTTGGCAACAATTTTGCCGGAAAAAAAAAAATTTTAATATAATTTGGTGCACTACAACATGATTTACAGTAGGTGGTGCTAGAGTATACATGATTCAGCATCCAAAGACGGTCACTGCCCCTTTGTTCTCAAGCACAGCAGAAAAACAAATACCAGGAACCAAAACCAAATACTGGGAACCAAGTATTAAATAAGTATTGTCAGTGCTGGATTTTAAATGTTCTATTGCAGCCACATTATAAGAAAAGAACTATGAGAAATGTTGTGCTGGAGGTAAAAAGATGCTGGGATACAATTAACCCAGAAACCAGGGAGCAAGGGGTTGGGAGCAGAAATTGTATTTAGTAAACGGACAGTCAGTCTCCTTGTTTGAGGCTGTCTCGTCTCTCTTACCACGTGCTACCTGTAACTGTTTCTTTATTTCCTTGACTTGGTCCCTTTAGACACACACACACACACACACACACACACACACACACACAGTCCCCATATAGTTACGAGGGCTCACACCAAGTTTCTAGAGTGATACTAGCTGCCTTTCATGTCTCTCCAGGCTTATTCTCTGCCCTTTCACACTGAACCTCAATAGAAAGACTTATCTTCCAGGGACTGGAGCGATGGCCCAGCAGGTAGGGTGTTTGCCTTGCACGTGGCCAGCCCATGCCGACCCGGTTTCCATCTCTGACATCCCATATGGTCCCCCAAGCACTGCCAGGAGTAATTCCTGAGTGCAGAGCCAGGAGTAACCCCTGAGCATTGCCAGGTGTGACCCAAAATAGCAAAGAAAAACAAACAAAAAAAAAAAAAGACTTATCTTCCAAACTCAATCAAGGTTCTCCCTGGCCTTTGATTCCTGCTGTTGCTTTCTGTCTTTGGAGAACCCTTTCTTGTAGACAGGAGGGAGGGAAGAAGCTTAAGGTCGAAGTATTGATTTGACTATATCCTTTGAAAGAGCATTGGGCTGCTTGTTTCATGAATGATTGTCCATTATGCCTCCATTTATACTGGCCTTTCAGTTTTTGAGTTTCATTAATCATACATATTTGCCAATCTTCAGGGCATTGTACAATCCCATGAGTTTCTCCATATCCTGTTATATCTGTCTAAATTTCTTTTATTAGACAAACCCCTAATTATCTTAAGACGTGATGACTTTGCTGATGAAACATGGACTGATGGAAGCTCTTTCACATCCAGTAACTTCTCTTTATCTCTTTCAAAATACATTTAGAATCTGCCTCTCACAAGAGTGCTCCTGTCCAAGCATTCGCATATTTCTTTTTTTTTCAAACTCGTACTTTATATTCATTATAATTCCTTTAATCAGTAGCAGCTATAGCTTTTGACTGTCCAATCTTCTAAAAATAGTTCCTAATGTCATCAACTCCTGGAAATAATCCAAATTATTCTATCGAATATTTCTTCTTTTTTTTTCTTTTTGGGTCACACCCGGCAATGCTCAGGGGGTTACTCCTGGCTCTTTGCTCAGGAATTACTCCTGGCGATGCTCGGGGGACCATATAGGATGCCGGGATCGAACCCCAGCAGGCCGCATGCAAGGCAAATGACCTACCCACTGTGCTATCACTCAGCCCCTCTTCTTTGTTATTGAATAACTTCACTGAATTTATCCTAGATAGAGAAAACCTTGAAGAGTGCTTTCCTGAAGTAAAAGATATGTGTTTTTCCACCTAATCTTGTCAAGATTTTTTGTGAATTTTGTACTAAAAACTTCAGTACCATTTCTCCAGAATCCTCTTTGGAGTGTGTAATATTCCCTTGATTTCATATCAAGCAGAACATGCATTGGAAGCAACTATCTTACCTTTCACCTTTCATCACCTTTCTGTCTCTTCTGGAGTTTCAAAGTAGTTCAGTCCCTCCTCAGTACTGAACTGAGTACTGAACATGATTACCAGATTTTTGTCTGACTATACTTGCTTGAGCAAACTTACCTCAACTATTCATTTAATTCTCTAATAACCTAAAGTTATATGACACAAAGTCACTTTATTAGAGGAAAGGGGATATCTTCACCCTTCATTGATGCATCCTTCTGACTCTATATCATGTTAATTTATAGAGTTTATCATTAGTTGACATAACTTTTATGTGTGTCGTGTTCTCAAATTTGTTCATAGATTTATTTGTTCTTTTCCTCATTGGAATTTATTTCATGAGAACAAAAAATTGTCTATTTTTGTTTTTTTCCTTCTAGTGATATTTCTGCATGTTAAGTTCAAGAAAAATGCCATGGAGTAAAAAAGAAAAAAATAATTAATGAAGAATACAAAATTATAAAATCTTGAATAACAAGATTTTACTTGAGGGTATCTGATCTTAACCTATTGGAGTCATAATCATTTTTCAATGTGATGCAAAGAAGTTCCATTTGCATAAATGTGATAAAGACATTTAAGAGCTGTTGATTGATCTGTTACTTTAAAACTGAAACACAAACAAAATCAGAGTTGTGCAATGATTTTGAGGTTGAATAAACAAATTAGCTATATAAACAAGATAAAACACACAACAGCATAGTGGGTTCAAGCTGTGTTTTCTGACTGAAAGATCAGAATGCTACTATTAATGTTGCAATGAGAACTAAAATGATCTTGAACACAATAGCAATTGCCAAGTGAATTTCTAAAATCTTCATGAAGAGTGGTATGCTAATATACCATATCTAAACTGTGCAAGAAATGGAGAATAACAATTTTTTAATGTATTTTCATTTTATACACTGATTTAATTAATTTTATAGTTTTGATTTTAAGCAACTCATATTTTTGGTAGGGTCATTTCTAGAAGTGTTTGGAGAACTATGGGATGCCAGGGTATCATATCTGACCCTTCTGTTCTGTATGCAAAGCATATCTCCAGCCTATTGAGTTTTCTCATCTGCCTCTAATCCTATTTTTTTTTACTATGTCAGTCTCTCTTAAAAATATACTCGTTAGAGAAGAAGAAGGAAAGTATAGTGGCTAGGATGCTTGTTTTACAAGTGGTCAACCTGGATTTGAACTCTGGTACAAATGTATGGTCCCTTGAGCATCTCCAGAGCAACTGCCAAGCACAAAGCCAGGAGTAAGACCTGAACACTGCTGGCAATAGCCCACAGACCAAAAAAAGAAAATATAAAACAAATTCATATGCTTTACTGATGCAATCTTGGAACTATTCAGTGGATCATTGATAACAATTGGGAACTCTCCTTTACGTTCACCTCTTCTCCAATTGATTTATCTAATGTTTTTTCTAAGGATTCTCCAATGTTTGTACCTGCAGTGACAGTACAATGGTTAGGGTACTTTCCTTGCCAGCCCACATTCCATCCCTGGCATCCATTTGGTCCTCCCAACACCACCAGAAGTAATTCCAATGTGCAGAGTTAGGAGAATCTCCTGAGCATAGCTGGGTGTGGGCACAAAACAAAAAAAAAATCATTTTTCAAAAAAAATGAAATTAAACTACAGATTCTCAGTTGTAGGATGCTATTTGTATAATTTGGGATATAAATTTTCTGAACATGATAGGAATTTCATTTCCAATTTAAAAATTATATATTTAGTTGATGTATAATTACACATTTTTACATGTAAAAAGATCATAAACAAAGTGAAGAAACTAATTCAAAGATATAATTAGAAAATAAAATGCAAAAAACGTTTCTTTTTTTCTTAAACTGCATTAGGACATCATTGCACCTAAAAGTCGAATTGCGTAAACCATAGGATAACAACAGGAAGTAAAATCTGTCTTTTAATCATATTATTGAAAGACTTTCACAGTCTAACTTAAGATTTTCGGGGCCAGATAATATTACAATAGGGTTGGAAGCTGCTTTGCATGCAGTCAACCCCTAGTTTGATTCCCAGCACCCCTTACGGTACACAAAGATTGCTGGGAATGATCCTTTAGTGACGATCCAAGAGTAAGCCCTGAGCACTGAGGGGTGTGGCCCCAAACAAAAAAAAAAACCTAAAACAAAAAAATAATTTTTAATAATAGCTAATACTTTTCTTAAGTATTTTTTAGGAAACGGAAAATTAGCTTAATTATTTGTTGTAAAATAATTAATTGTGAGCATAATTGGTATTAGGAAACAGTAAAATATAGCTAAGTAAATGCCACAGGCAATGAAAAATAATTAGTAAGATCTCAAATGTTCTCTACTAAATTTTCTTTTCTTGTCAGAAGCACAAAAATTTGGAAGGGTCAACAAACTTGCACTTTGGACCAAAAAGGAATTCCGTAAATGTGAATCATTGAAAGAACATCCTGTTTTCAGTCCCAACTGTTATAATGGAAAATAGATTTCTGAAAGCAAAAATGCAAAAAGACACACCACAAATTTATATCATATAATTGCTTCTAGATTAACCTAAAATTATGATTAAAACATAAGAATTGCAATAACATTTATATGTTTAAAGGTAAAAAAATTTTAATGAGAAAAATTCAGGACTGTATTTTTCAAAAGAAACTTGAAAATACAATATTGCTTTTTAAAGAAGCCGTATCAATTGTGATGTATAATTTATATTCAGAGGTAAGTGGCTAGGTTCCAGAAATCATTTGCTCTTGAAGAAATTCAGTGGAGAAATGCACTCTATTTGTCCTATTTTTTTTTCATTAAGAGAACACAATAACTGACACTGTTTAATCAAGTTCACCAAAGGTAACAAGGCAAGTATGGTTCCAGATATCTGCTTCTATAATAATCTGATTGTCATCATTTTAACTAAAACAAAAAGCCAACTGTGAAAGGGAATGTGGAACAAGCAATAAACATTTGCCTTGCGAGTGGAAGTATGAATTGATATAATTGTGCTAGGAAACTAGATTGAACATCTCAAGTTAAAACATGAATGTCCATGACTCACAGTTTTAGTTCTTTGTTTATATGCCCACCAAAAAGAAATGTGTATGTTTACAATAGCTTTAGTCATGAAATATGTGTTCTAAAAACTATCCAGTTGGTATTTTGTCAGCAGAATAAATTCATAAATTGTGGTATATTCACGGACTGAAATAATACTCTGTAGTGAAAGAAATGCAACCCTACTTGATATAGATAAAGTAGAATCTATAGATTCTACTTTAGAATTTATACAAGTAGAACATGTATAAATATTTCAAGGAAAATGCTATTTATACAAGTAGAACATGTATAAATATTGCAAGGAGAATGCTTTATAAAAGAAATCAAGCACAGGAAAGTTAATGTTGTTTGACCCCTTAAAGTAAAATGCAAAATGAACAAGTCAAACTAGTGAAGTTAAGGTGAGGTTAGTGGTTACCCAGAGTCCAGAGGTGGAGGAGACTTAGAGGGAGTCTGGACAGACCGTGAACAGAAGGGAAAGGTAGTATTAGATACAGTTGAATGGATAATAGCTTGCCCCAACAGATTCCCCACAGCAGAGATCAGTAAAGCCAGTATAATATGCCCTGAGCACTACTGGAGTTGCTCTTAATCGTACAGCCAGGAATAGATCCTGAGCGCTGCTGACTGTTACTAAATCTCCTTCAAGATTTCCCACCCCAAAACAATAGTGAAAAAGGAAAGAAGGGACTCTGGAATGCTAGTAGTGTCCAATTTTCAAAAATTCATAAATATTCATTTAAATATCGTTTAAAAAACTTTTTTGGTATGTCTGTTAAATTTCAATTTTCATATATATATATATATATATATATATATATATATATAGTAGTGAACAGGAATCAGTAGGCATTAGGCAAGTGAATGTTCTTGAAATGGATGATGTTCCTTTAGTGCAGATGATGACTCATAGAAGCGTGTAACTGAAAGCCAAGCATCAATTTTCCATATGGCCAGTTATTGGGTTCATATCTATTTTGTTTAATCGACAAGGACTATGATATGGTTGATTCTTATTTCAAATTTAAAGGTTACAATTGTGCTGCTCAAAACACACAGATTTTTATATACTTGACTTCATTTAACAATTTTCAAAAAATATATAGAGGAAGAATGTTGTTAACTTAAGAGATAGCATAATGTAAAATGCTTCACAGCCCACCGCTAGTTTGACTTGGGCAAGCATTTCCATAAATACTGTTCCATGGTCTACAAAGACTCAGTGAAGCAGTTATCTAATAATCCTTTGAAAGGGAATGATTCTACTGAGTACATGAATGACTGTTCATTCCTGACACTGAGTTAATGCCTTCACAATTGGTCAAGTTCTGCTTTCCAATAATCTTAAGCTCTCTTTCCGATATGCTGATGGTAAGGTCTTCTCACCTACACTTCAAGCAAGAAACCCCTGGAAATTCTAAACAGAGAAATGAAAGTCAAAGTACCAGGCACAATAGTGAGTCACACTGAAATCCAGTAAGGGCAATTGAGAGTAGAATTCCAGGAAACAGTTTAATATACAATTTTCTGCCAATATCTAAGAAGAAAGAAACTTTAGGGAGGGTACAAACTGTAAAAAGAGGCAAATGAACAAAACAAAGTAAATATTTGGTTAACAAAAGACCATCTCCCTGCCTTGAATTTTACACAAAAAGAGAAAAAGTGCAAAGGAATTTTTTAAACTCACACTCCAATTATGTAGATAGAAGAGACAGGGGAGCTTGAATTTTTATAAAGTTCTTGAAAAGTCTTGAAAAACAAATTAAGTTATACAGAAGCAGGTATAGCAGATAGGGTGCTTGCTGAGCACAAGGTCAACATGTGTGCGATGGCTGGCACCCATCAAGTCACCTGAGCCCAGCAGGAGTGACCCTTGAGATCAGAGCCTTGAGTAAGCCCTGAGTATCACCAAGTGTGGCCCCCAAAAAGCCCATATATTTTATTGTATACACAATGTGCACATAAATATGATTATATGTATAATTATGCACATGGTATATATATACATACATGTATTTATATTTAAATGTGTAAATATATTTTAAATTATCTTTGCTTATACCTTTTTGAAGATGGCATTTGAAATGAGAAATTGTACTTAAGTTATCTCTTGTTATGCTTGCATCGAATATCCTTGAATTAGAGTAGATGGTGGGAAACACTCAAAATTATAGTGTTATATAGGAATACAGGTGTGCAGTGTTTCTTAATGAATGAATAAATGATACCAAATTTTAAGAATTCACACTAACACTTTTTGTCTCTATTATTATTATCTGTCAAGTTTTTTGTTAGTAAAATAATATAAAACTTTCATAATTTACTTCTTTAACCATGTGTTTATCCAGTTGGAAAGTATAAAAATCCACTTCCTCTTTCGACTAAAACCATTACTGTCCTCTGTAATCTTTCTTAAAATCCCTCTTCAAGCAAAGGGAATTGATAATAGATCACTAGATCACTAGACATCCCGTTGTTCATCAATTTTCTTGAGCGGGCACCAGTAATATTTCCATTTGACCCTATCACATGTGAGTGTAGCCCAATGGCATCTGCTTGCTTCAGAATACGAAGAGCCTCAAACCGTTCATTCAGGGTCTTGACGAAAAAGTCTGACCATCTTGTAGGTGGGTGGCCACCTAATGATAATAACATCATTGAAATAGCTACAGAATAAACATTTGACAAAATATAGCAATCATTTGTGATTAAAAAAACTAACAAATTAAAAATTGAGAGCTTCCTTAATAAGATAACACAATGTCTAAAAACATATAACAGATATCAAATTTGAAATCTCCCTAGAAGATTAAAGTAAGGTGGTCTCCTCTCACCATTTATTTGTTAACATTCTAGTTGAAGTTCCAATTAGCAGTAAGGAAAGGAAATGAAAATTTAGAGATGGAAGAAGAAATAAACCACTTTTGTTTGTAGATGACCTGCTATTCTGTCTAGAAAATCTGAAATAACAAAAAGAATCACATAACTAACAAGCAATTTTAGGAGGCTACCATGAAATAAAATCAATAAAATTGTTTGCTCTTCTACTACTAGCAATGAAAAAGTGGAATTTGCAAACAAAAAAAAGAAAGAAAGAAAAGGAAAGAAAGAAAGAGAGAGAGAGAGAAAGAGAGAGAGAAAGAGAAAGAGAGAGAAAGAAAGAGAAAGAAAGAGAGAGAGAAAGAAAGAAAGAAAGAAAGAAAGAAAGAAAGAAAGAAAGAAAGAAAGAAAGAAAGAAAGAAAGAAAGAAAGAAAGAAAGAAAGAAAGAAACGAAAGAAAGAAAGAGAAGAAAAGAAGAAGGAAAAGAAAGAAAGAAAGAAAGAAAGAAAGAAAGAAAGAAAGAAAGAAAGAAAGAAAGAAAGAAAGAAAGAAAGAAAGGATTCTATTTATATAGTTGCTGTGATGGAAACATTCCTTTAATAAGATATAAATGACTATAAATATTCATATCCTATTAGTTTAAGTGAATTTGTATCTGTATAAGCAAATAAAGTACATAAAAGATCAATAAGAGGAAAACCATAAAAAATTCATGAATAAATTATAAGATAACTGAAGAGAGATGCATTTTATTTTTTGTGGATAGAAATCATATTGTCAAAATTTCAGTTCTTTCCAGATTGCTCTGTAAATCAAATAAATTGTAATCAAAATCTGAGAAAGTTATTTTGTAAATCTCAACAAGATGGACAAGATGATTCAAAAGATTATATGGAGATGCAAATTAACCAGAATTGTCAACACTATACTAAATATTGAATAAAGATGGTAACTGACTCTATCCAACTTCAAGATTTATCATGAAAGCATAGTAGTCAATACAGTGTACATTAGTGAAATAGTAGATAAACATCAATAGAATGGAATAAAAATCTAGATTAGACCCACATAAATATATTCAACTGATCTTTAACAAAAGAAAAAATATAATATTTTCAAAAAATGATGCTAGCACAACTAAATGTCTAAGAAAAACATGTCAAATGCAAATTATCTATAACATGACCTTCATCTGCTTCACAAATAAAAATATAAATTTAAAAATGAATTAAGAATCTATTTTATGAGACCTGGAATTTTTTTTAGGTTAAGCAAGTGTGAAAATATTAACTTTACTTTTTATGGTTGGGAATATATCAGCCTCCAGGCAGAAATTGAAAGATGCCCAAAATACTCTCCATAGCAGAGATCTCAAGCACTTTCCTTTCTCTCCCCACTAGACCAATACATCTAACTATTCATTTTCACTCACTCAACACCATTAATGGACAGTCCTAATAGTACTACATACTACAATATGTTGAACACTGTGAATACTAAAGGAAGCAAAAGTGACTTGACTCTGTATGTATTCCCTGCAGGACATAAGGAGTATGGACACTAACATTATGAAAGAAACTGAGTATTGGAGCAGAGATGAAGGGAGTGATCAAGCAAGTATATACATACAACTGTATAGTACCTTATAGAAATAAGTAACACTATGCATCCTGGAAACAAGTTGTTTAGTAAATGCATTTTAAAACACCAGAAACCCCAAAAGACTTCTTTTAAAATGTATTAAAATGGGTATTTGGAATATGGTCATCTCATTTGGAAAATTCATTCCTGCAACGTTTTTCATCTGCACGATACCAGACAAGGTATGTATATATTGTTTGCATGTGTGTTTCACTCTAGGCCTGACGGTCAGGTTGCATTAAAGAAAGCTACTTACTGCAAACAATTTAAAGAAAAGAAGGAAACCTCAAAAATGTCTATAATTTTTATTTTGGATCTTCCACTGTTAAAATGTGTAAGTAAGTGAATCAGCTCTCTGCACCCTGAATTTTATTCTTATATAAAGAGAAAGCAATGGAGCCATTACTCACACCTAATTCGTTTCATGGCTTTTAAGCCATACGAAGCAACTTCCTAAAGCTACTTCAGATTTAAGGTGTACATGCTATATGCTTTGGGCTTAAGTATGCATATTATATTTTATGGGAAGATCCTGAATGAATTCAAATCATTCATTTGTATATTCACATATCTGGAAGACCTTGAGGAATCTATAGATTTCATAGTCTAAAATTAACTCTATATTTAATTTTATTATATTTATTTACTATGTTTATTTATTATGTTTATTTTGGAGGAAGTAAAAATGTCACCCAAAGAATGCTTCATCCTTTTAAAAATTGGTTCTGGAGGCATTAGATATAGTGCTTTATAATCAATGGATTACAATCAAATTACATAATCATATCTGCTTAGTCTTAGTAATGCAGAAAAAAAATCAGTTTTAAAGAACGTAGCAATGAAAAGAAAAGAATGTCTGCAGTACTTTTTATTAACCTCTTATTAGGTAAACAGGTGACTTAAGTGTTATTTTTATTTATTTATTTTCCTGGTTTTTGGTGGGAGGGCGCTTAGATCTCAGATTTGCCCATCTATTTCTTACATGATTTTTAAAAATATGATTCAAGCTAATTTAACAAGCTTTTTATAGATTGATATCCCAAACTTAAGTTAGGTCATTTCTCCACCGATCAAACAGATCTGGCATATGATTTAAAAAGTGAATCATATGATTTAGTGTGCACGAGAGTTTTTTTAAATATTTTATTATACCATCGTGAGATATACAATTACAAAGATGTTCATGTTTGGGTCTAGTCATACAGTGTTCCGGTAGCCATCCCTCCACCAGTGCCCATTTCCCACCATCAATGTCCCCTGATTCCCTCCCCTCCCATAGCCTGCCTCTATGGCAGGTTCTTTATCTCTTTTCTCTCTTTCTCTTTTCTTTCTCTTATGCATTGTGGATTGCAATGCATACATTTAGAGGTTATTATGTGTATATTTTTTGCCTGTGTTCAATTCTCAGTTCTAGGTTGGTATTA
>JAJIBD010007849.1:0-39889 GCA_021461705.1 Cryptotis parvus | reverse complement strand
TATACAAATAAAAAGATATACAATTAAAAAGTTCATGTTTGGGTTTTGGGTCATACAGTGTTCCAGCACCCGTCCCTCCACCAGTGCCCATCTCCCACCACACAACGTCCCCGGTTCCCTCCCCCTTCCCCAGCCCACCTCCATGGCAGGTTCTTTATTTCTTTCCCTTTCTCTCTCTTTCTCTTTTCCTTCCCTTCCAGACTATGGATTACAGAACATACATTAAAAGGTTGTCATGTGTATCCTTTTGCCTCTATTTAATGCTCAGTTCTAGGTTGGCATTAGTACCCTCGACAATTATTAGCACCCTGTTCCATTTTCTGTCTTACCTAACCTCTGACTCCCACACGTTTGTGATAATTTCCACCTTTGACAAGACCTCCTGATATATGTTTCACTTGACCTTGGATATTGGTATCATAATATGTACATATATATTTATGCCATGCAAATAAATGCAGTCATTCTGTATCTGTCTCTCTCCTTCTGGCTAATTTCGCTCAACATAATCTTCTCCATGTCCATCCATTTATAGGCAAATTTTATAACTTCATTTTTCCTAACAGCTGCATAGTATTCCATTGTGTAGATGTACCAAAGCTTCTTTATCCAGTCATCGATTTTCGGGCACTCTGGTTGCTTCCAGATTCTGGCTATTGTGAATAATGCTGCTATGAACATAAAAGTAGGGATGGTGTTTCCGCTGCGTATTTTTGGTTTCCCAGAGTAGATTCCCAGGAGTGGTATGGCTGGGTCAAATGGGAGTTCAATTTCTAGTCTTTGGAGGAAAGTCCATATTGTTTTCCAGAAAGGCTGTACCAGCCGGCATTCCCACCAACAATGGATGAGTGTCCCCTTTTCCCCACATCCACGCCAGCACTTGTTGTTCTTGCTCTTTTGAATATGTGCCAGTCTCTGTGGTGTAAAGTGGTATCTCATTGTTGTTTTGATTTGCATCTCTCTGATGATTAGTGATGATGAGCATTTTTTCATATGTTTTTTGGCCATTCGAATTTCTTCCTTGCTGAAGTTTCTGTTCATTTCTTCTCCCCATTTTTTGATGGGGTTGTTTGTTTTCTTCTTGTAAAGTTCTACCAGTGCCTGATATATCCTGGATATTAACCCCTTATCAGATGGGTATTGGGTGAATATTCTTTCCCATTCTGTGGACTGCTTTTGTATCTTAGTCACTGTTTCTTTTGAGGTGCAGAAGCTTTTTAGTTTCATGTAGTCCCATATGTTTATCCTTTCTTCTAGTTGCTTTGTTAGTGATGTTTCACCTTTGAAGATGCCTTTAACTTCAATGTCGTGGAGGGTTTTTCCTATATTTTCTTCAATGTACTTTATGGATTCAAGTCTGATATTGAGATCTTTAATCCATTTTGATCTGATTTTTTGTGCATGGTGTTAGACACAGGTCCAAATTCATTTTTTTACATGTCGCTGCCCAGTTTTCCCAACACCACTTGTTGAAGAGGCTTTCCTTACTCCATTTTAGACTCATTGCACCTTTATCAAAGATTAAATGATCATGTGTTTGAGGTTGGGTGTCAGGATACTCAATTCTATTCCATAGGTCCACAGGTCTGTTTTTATTCCAATACCATGCTGTTTTAATTACTACTGCCTTGTAGTACAGTTTGAAGTTGGGAAAGGTGATGCCTCCCATCTTCTTTTTCCCGAGGATTGCTTTAGCTATCCTTGGGGGTTTATTGTTCCATACAAATTTCAGGAGCGTTTGGTCAATTTCTTTGAAGAATGTCATCGGTATCCTCATAGGGACTGCATTGAATCTGTATAGAGCTCTAGGGAGTATTACCATTTTGACAATGTTGATTCTCCCCATCCATGAACAGGGAATGTGTTTCCATTTCCTTGTGTCCTCTTTTATCTCTTGGAGCAGTGTCTTGTAGTTTTCTTTGTACAGGTCCTTTACATACTTGGGTAAGTTGATTCCTAGGTATTTGATTTTCTGTGGCACAATTGTGAATGGAATAGTTTCCTTAATATCCCTTTCTTCTCTTTCGTTATTTGTATATAGGAAAGCCACTGACTTTTGGGTGTTGATTTTGTATCCTGCCACTCTACTATATGCGTCTATTGTTTCTAGGAGTTTTTTGGTAGAGAGTTTAGGGTTCTCTAGGTATAATATCATGTCATCTGCAAATAATGATAGCTTGACTTCTTCCTTGCCTATCTGGATGCCCTTGATGTCCTTTTCTTCTCTGATTGCTATGGCAAGTACTTCCAGTACTATATTGAATAAAAGAGGTGAGAGTGGGCAACCTTGTCTTGTCCCTGATCTCAGGGGGAAGGCTTTCAACTTTTCCCCATTTAGAATGATGCTTGCTGTGGGCTTTTGGTAGATGGCTGTAACTATCTTGAGGAAAGTCCCTTCAATTCCCATTTTCTGGAGCGTTTTAATCATGAACGGGTGCTGGATCTTGTCAAATGCTTTTTCTGCGTCTATTGAAAGGATCATATGGTTTTTATTTTTTCTTTTTATTGATATGATGTATTATGTTGATTGACTTGCGAATGTTGAACCATCCTTGCATTCCCGGGATGAATCCTACTTGGTCATGATGTATAATCTTCTTGATGATTCTTTGCATTCTGTTTGCTAGTATTTTGTTGAAGATCTTAGCATCCGTGTTCATCAGGGATATTGGTCTGTAGTTTTCTTTCTTTGTGTTGTCTCTCCCTGCTTTGGGTATCAGGGTGATATGTGCCTCGTAGAAGCTGTTTGGGAGTGTTTCTGTTTCTTCTATTTCCTGGAAGAGCTTGAAAGAGGACTGGCAGTAGGTCCTCCTTAAAGGGTTTGGTAGAGTTCACTAGTGAATCCGTCTGGACCTGGGCTTTTGTGTTTGGGCAGACTTTTAATTACTGTTTCTATTTCCTCGATGGTGATAGGCTTATTCAGGTATTGGAGGTCTTCTTGTTTCAGCCGTGGGAGGTTATAGGACTTCAGGAATTGATCCATTTCTTCTAGATTCTCATGTTTCACGGCATACAGGCTCTCAAAGTAATCTCTGATGATCTTTTGGATTTCTGTGGTTTCTGTTGTGATGTCACCCTTTTTATTTCTGATTCTGTTTATTTGGGTTTTCTCTTTCCCTGTCCTTACAAGTCTTGCCAATGGTTTGTCAATCTTGTTTATTTTTTCAAAAAAACCAGCTCTTGGTTTCATTAATCTTTTGGATTGTTTTTTTTTGGTTTCCAACTCATTGATTTCCTCTCTAAGTTTTATTATTTCCTTTTTTTCTGCCTGGGTTGGGCTCCTTTTTGTTGGTCTTTTTCTAATGTCTTCAGCTGTGTAGTCAGGTTATTTATGTGGGCCCTTTCTTGTTTCCTGATGAATGCTTGCAGAGCTATAAACTTCCCTCTTAACACGGCTTTTGCCGTGTCCCACAAGTTCTTATAATTGGTGTCTTCATTTTCATTTGTTTCCAGAAATCTTTGGATTTCCTGTTTGATTTCTTCTATGACCCATTTGTTGTTCAGGAGTGAGCTGTTCAGTTTCCAGGTGTTTGGTTTGACTCCCTGTTTCTGTGTACGGTTAACTTCCATTTTCAGTGCATCATGGTCTGAAAAGATAGCTGACACAATTTCTATCTTTTTAATTTTATTGAGGTATGCTTTGTGGCTGAGCATGTGGTCTATCTTGGAGAATGTTCCATGTGCACTAGAGAAAAATGTGTATTCAGCTTTTTTGGCATGAAAAGCCCTGTATATATCCACTAGCTCTCTTTCTTCCATTTCTTCCTTCAGGGGCCAATATTTCCTTGGTGAGTTTCAGTCTTGTTGATCTATCCATCGTTGATAGAGCAGTGTTGAAGTCTCCAACTATTATTGTGCTACTGTTAATGTCTTCTTTGAGGTCTCTTAGCAGTTGTTTTATGTATTTTGCTGACCCCTCGTTGGGTGCATATATGTTTAGTAGTGTAATTTCTTCCTGGTGTACATACCCCTTAATTAATAAGAAGTGGCCTTCGTTGTCCCTTCTAACCTTTTTCAGCCTGAAGTCTATATTATCTGATACTAATATGGCCACACCAGCCTTTTTGGAGGAGTTGTTTGCATGGAGAATGGTCTTCCAACCTTTGACTCTGAGTCTCTGTTTGTTCTGATTATTCAGATGCGTTTCTTGTAGACAGCAGAATGTTGGGTTCAATTTTTTAATCCATTTTGTCACTCTGTGTCTCTTAATTGGTGCATTTAGACCATTGACATTGAGAGAGATTATTGTCATTGGATTTTGTGCCATCTTTCTTTTTGTGTTTGTTGTGCTTATGGGTTTGGTCGCATTACAGTAGTCCCTTCAGTCCTTCTTTTAAAGTTGGTTTTGAGTCCATGAAGTTCCTGAGTTGTTGCTTATCCATGAAGTTGTGTATCTTTCCTTCATATCTGAATGTGAGCCTGGCCGGATAAAGAATTCTTGGTGAAGCCTGCAGTTCATTGAGCCTTTTCGCAATATCCCACCATTGTTTTTGGGCTCGGAGTGTTTCATCAGAGAAGTCTGCTGTAAATCTTAGAGATGTTCCTTTGTATGTGATTTCCTTCTTTGATCTTGCTGCTTTCAGTATTCTATCCCTATCTATAGTTTTTGTCATTTTTATTAAGATGTGTCTTGGAGTATTCTTGTTGGGGTTTCTTTTAGCTGGTATCCTACGGGCCTCTTGGATCTTGAGGCAAGCATTCTTTAGTTCCGGGAACTTTTCAGCAATTATGGCTTTGACAGTTTCTTCTTCATCAGGGTTTTCTTCTTGCCCTTCTGGGACCCCAATGATCCGTATGTTGTTTCTTCTGGCTTCATCCCGATTATCTCTTGTTGTCTGTTCGGTAATTGTGAGCCTTTTTTTCTATCTTCTGGTGTTGTGTAGAGAATCTTTGGAACTCGTCTTCGAGATCACTAATTCTTTCTTCAGTAGCTATTATTCTGCTATGATGGCCTTCCACTGTGTTTTTTATTTCATTTACCTCATTTTTAATATCTGTCATTTCCCTTTGCATTTTCCTCACTTCTTCTATCATGTCCTCTTGTATTTTATTGATTTTGCATTCCATTGCTTCTTTGAATTCCTTTTGAATCCTTAACAGTTCTTTCCGAAATTCTTTTTCAGAGAGGTTATACAACTCATTGGTATTGCTAGACTCATCTGGCCCAGTGACTTCACTCACAGAGCTTGATGGAATTTTGCGTTGCTTTTACCATTATGACTATTGTAGGTTGCAAATGTGAGTTCTTGGGTGACTAGATAGTACAGTTAGTAGGTGTCTGGTCTGTTTGCAGAGTTTGGGTGGGTGGCAAGGATATAGGAACCAAGGTTCACTGGTACCTCATGCAAGGTAGGTAGTGAGAGGGTCGCGGGACGCGCTAGCCTCCGCGCGGTATTGAGTTTTGGGATGTTCCCAGAAGCGCAGGGCCCAAGGGTCGGTCCGGGTTGAAACCAAGGCAGTTTGCCTTGGTTCCCGTTGATGGAGTTTCCGCTCTTCCCTGGGGCAGCTTGGGGTCCACGGAGACGCAAGAATCACACACACACACCTGTGGGGAGTGGAGGCGTTTCCCCAGAAGCGAAGGGCCCAAGGGTCGGTCCGGTTGAAACCAAGGCAGTTTGCCTTGGTTCCCGTTGATGGAGTTTCCGCTCTTCCCTGGGGCAGCTTGGGGTCCGCGGAGACGCAAGAATCACACACACACACCTGTGGGGGGAGTCTAGCATAACTTTTTTAAGGAATAAAACAGAGCAGAATTTTTGTGCTTGGTAATCTGAGGGAACTAATTCTGCAGCCTCGATTATGTCATGCTACCTGGACTGAGACAGACAACATAATAGTAAGTTGCTGGATTCAGCCTAGAGCCCACAGAGCATTGTCACATTAGGGCACTTTGAGGGTGCCCTGACGTCATAGTTTGGAATGGATCTGATATTGCCTTTAAAAATAAAAATAAATAAATAAACACACACATTTATGAGCTTCTAGAGGTGAGAACCTCATACAACTTAAACTGGAATAACAGACACTGCAGAGACCATGCAAGATGGTCGGGCAATCTGACCAGGTGCCAAGGGGGACCAGGTGGGCTAAGTAGTGATTCCCAGAGGGCAGTAAGACATCCTAGAAACTGCAGACTGTAAATCTGCATCTAGGACCATGCCTTACTGCATGTGAGAAGCCGGCAGACAGAGGCTGGGATGTAGCTCATTGAGAGACTGAGAGAGCACATGCCTTACATGTGTAAAGAGAGAGAGACAGAGAGATAGAAAGAAAAAAAGAAACCAAATGTACAAGCACAACAACTAAACATATGACCTAGCCTACTACCACCACCACAAGGAAAAGAAGATGAGCTCAAAAAAAGAGACGGGGGAAAAGTCAGGCATAGTATAGAATTTTAAAAATTCCTATGTGTCCCCCCTTAGTGATAGCACAATGGGTAGGGCATTTGTCTTGCATGCTGGTGACCTGGGTTCAATCCCCAGCATCCTATATGGTCCCCAAGCACTGCCAGAAGTAATTCCTAAGGGCTCACCTGGTGTGACCTAAAAGAAGACAAAAGAAAAAAAATAGTTCAGTTACCAGGCTTCTGTGGAGATGGAGCTGGGATCCCTTCTCCCCCATCTCCGTCCGGGTCCGGGAGGCCCAGTGGACCACGCTCAGAACTGCTCCCAGACTGTCAGACAGGAACCAGAGACACAAATATACCGGGGCAGAGCTGCTACCAGCTCTCCCCATTGCACTCACAGCCGCATTACATCAGTAAATGCAACAACTATGTGAACACTGGGGGGCTGGTATAAAGTAATACATCTTAATTTCATGGGTTTCATGTAATCTAGATGGTACCCACAAAGGTCCTTATTTATTATCTGCACCAGGGTGATTCTGAGTATCTTGTTCTCTGTATACTGAAAGGGTCACACCTCGCCTGCTTGAGGGCAAACTAGTATGATCCTTCCTATAATCTTAAACTCAACATAGACAGTGTGGTAATCCCTGGTAAATTCTAACTGTCCCATGCTGGGTCCAGTGGGTATAAAGAGGGAGTTATGCCTCCAAGAGGCGGAATCACTGGGAAGTCGTCAGATGGAGGCGTGGTCGTCCCTTCCCCTCCATCTTGTCGAGCCTGGTGGCCCTGCCTGCGAGCTGCCCACGGGCCAGCACAGGGCCTCACGGACGGCTGGGGAGGCTGGCGCTCGGCTCGCGCCGGGCCTAGCTGACCATGGAACCCCGAGGAGGGCAGATGGGTTTTGGGAGTGGGCCCGTCGCCTCTGAGGGGTCCCGAAGCAGCCGGATGAGACTCGCCCATCACACTAGCCACCATTTTTGCTGTCCGGATGCTGCAAAATGGCCTCAGACCAGATCAACAGAGCAAAGCCAGTTCGAGGCCCAGGGTCTGCTGGCGGCCTGGTGGGTCCACTAAAATAATGAAACAGTAATGTCTTTTTAATGCACTGCAGTCAACGAAGAGCAGGAAAGTTTGTTGGGAAGGAGATATAAAGAGGAAAGAAATGACATACAGAACCCGCCAAGTGGTTGAGGTGCGGGAGGGGAGAGGGAGGTGGGGACATTGGTGATGGGAGATGGGTTTGGGCGGAGGGTGCATGTTGGAACACTGTGGAACCAAGGCTCTACATGAGCATCTTTCAATTAAAAAAAAGGTGGAATCTTCCACAAACATGTGGGAATCAGAGGTTAGGTAAGACAGAGAAGGGAACAGTGTGCTAATATTTGTCAAAAATGATAATACCAGTCTAGAACTGAGCATTGAATATAGGAAAAAAGATATACATGATGATCTCTGAATGTATGTATTGCAATCCACAATGTGTAAGAGAAGAGAAAAAGAGAGAGAGAGAAGAGATAAAGAATTTGCCATAGAGGCGGGCTGGGGAGGGGGAGGGAAGTGGGGACATTGGTGTTGGGAAGTGGGCACTGGTGGAGGGATGGGTGCTGGAACACTATGTGATGGAAACCCAAACATGAACATCTTTGTAATTGTATATCACATGGCGGTGTAATAAAATATTAAAAAAAAAAGAGGAGCTATGCCCGATCTAGATAACAGAAGTCTTAGTAGGTGTATAATAATAAGTCAGAAGTTACTCATTCAGAGTCAAGGTGACTTCTGTAACTGCCACACCCTCCATCAGTGTTTACATAGAAGAGAGATCTCATTAGTGTGAACCCTGGCTTAAGAACATGTAAATAGATTAAGCTGTGAGAGGATAAAACAGCAAAGCTCCCAAGCTAGCTAGGCCTGTCATCCAACACCTATGTGTTGATATTAAAAAAGGATACACATTCACTGTAGGGGAAACTAAAAAAACATTTATAATAAGGTTGAAAATTAAGACTTTTCAAATCAGTTATTTCAAAAGGTCCAAGATTTAATCCATCTAGTTTCAAATATCCTAAGCTTGATTGCTAACTCGTAGGAAATACCTTCCACTTGGCCTGAAAAGACAGTTGAGGCGTGGAGGCGCTGGCCTTGCATACAACTGACCCTACCCCCAATCTCTGCTGTCACAAGTTCCCCAGGCACCGCTAGGAGAGACCTACAAGTATAGATAGAGCCAGGAGTAAGAGGCAGGTGTGGCCCCGCTGTCCCCACCCCAAATAAAACCCTGTTCTTATTCTTTCCTCAACATTGAGTGCCATCATTGGAACCAACACACATTTGAAAAATAGCAAATTCTTCTATTCGGGGTAGCATAATAGTTTGCCAGGATTCGGGTCTCTCTTAACTTGTCTGGAGCCTGTCAAACCCTGAGGTATTTTCTTCATTTTATTTTGGAATTTGTTTCTTACTAATTTGTAAAATGATATTAGGGAAAATTAGCTCAACAGGCTTCAGCACATGCTTTGCATGCAGGAGACCTGGTTTAAGTCCCAACTTCATAGTCCTCCGAGCACCTCCGGGAGAGACTCTGGATCACAGCCAGGACTGAGCCCCTGAGCACCGTGGGGTGTGGTCCAAAACCAAAGCCAAGGAAAAAAGAGGGGCTGTTAACTGTTACATGTGAGCAAACACATTCTCTAGTTTCTCTTGTTCTTCTCTTATTACATTTTGAAGTAGAAAAGCTTTCAGCGTTGAAGAAGGAGTGCAGTGGGTAGGGTGATCCCCGAGCTTAATGCCAGGAGTAAGGCCTGAGTCCCTCCGGGTGTAACCCCAAAACCAAGATCTTTTCATTCTTCTGCAAAATAACAGCAGAAGCCTGCTGCGCCTCTCCGGTCTCTCGCCACCTCCACTCCATCAGCCCTGGGGGAACCACTGGCTCAGTGGGCTGAACTTCATGACACCTCACTGCTTGCCCTTTTAGAACGAAAACAATCATGAAAAACATTATTTTTTTTGACTTTGCAACTGATCACAAAAACTGTATCTGTCTCGTTCACTTTTTTTCCAGAATTATTTCCTTCCTTAACAATCTGCCAAAGGTTCTTGTCAGGAACCACGAACCACCTGGTAAATAAAAGTACAAGTGAAGGTAACACCGGCTGCTATAATAGACAAAGCCCACAGTCCCAAAGATTTTGCAGCAGAGATGCTCACATACCTGTCCAAGACTCGTGCTCCTGCTCAGCAGATAAAGCTGCCCCAGTATGGTCCAGGAATCCAAGTTTATTCCATGTCAAAATGGTGGCTAGCAAGCCGGCAGAAGGAGAAAAGAGCGTGTGAGATGAGGCATGAGGGGTCGTTCCAGGCTACAGTGCCATGACCTAACTATCCCTAATTGCAAAGGAGACTGGAAATGCTGTCCCTACATCCAAGCGGTGGAAGCTTTCATGGGGATTAGGTATTCCGCCTCCACTACGCCACAGGGGGTCAACTGCTACTCTGGAAAAGTTCAGGGCCAAGCTGTTCAGAATCTCCTCCATTTTAGAGTCCACCACCAAAGAAGTTTCTGCCACCAAGAAAGCAAATTTATACAGTGCATCAGACATGAAAGACTTCAAGTCCAACTTTATCGATGCTGGCAGCACATCCTTGCAAGTTCCTTAGCCTCTCTGAGCTTTAGTTGGCTCATCTATAAAATGGGCCCCCAACAACAAATCTATCCTCATAGTTTGGGATGGACTGTTTGAGAAGTCACAAGGGAGGATGTGCTAAGCCTTACTTAGCACAAAGGTTGATAAGTTGAAACCACTCAAAAATCATCATACCAACATTACTTCTATTATTCATTATGACAAAAAATAGCATTATTGTATTGTAGACCAGTCCAGATCTTAAAAGCGAAGAAAAGAATCTCAGAGGATTCAGAGCACAGAGAATCCTGCAAGAACCAAACTAAAACAGTAGAGTCCGACATGGCATAAAAATATAAAATCAGGGCCCAGAGTGATTGTGCAACAGAGAGGGTGTTTGCCTTGCATGCAGCTGACCTGGGTTTGTTTGATCGCCAGTATCCCACATGGTCCACAAGCACACCAAGAATAATTCCTGAGTGCAGAACCAGAAGTAACCCCTTAGCATCACCGACTGTGACCCCCTCCTCTCATTAATAACTTCTATAACTTGCATCTTGGATCTGAAAGAAATCAAGAATGAATACTTTAAGCATTCCCTAACACGGGCGGGATGACAGGCCAGTGGGTAGGATTCCTGGCAGCACATTTGGTCCCCACAGTCCCCCAGGAGTGATTCCTGAGCACAGTCAGAAGAAAGCCCTGAGCACCACTGGGTTTGACCCCAACACACAAACACAAACATTTAATAACACAGTGAAAGAAGAGGTTCAAGGGAACTACGGAAACAGAAGAGGCCCAGAACTCCGGCACACTGAAAGCAGCCTCCTGTTCAGGCCCTTGCCGCCTGTCCCAAGCTTGTCCTCGACCTGCCCCTCCCCTCAGTCTGGTTTCTGCTCATCCCAAGGAGCCTGCGACCTGCTTCCCAGCAATCCTTCTTCCACTCACTTACCTCGTCTTCCCCTCATGTGCCAGCTCAAGCTTCAGATCTTCCATCTCTCCTGCCACAAGCATCCACATCGCAGCGGGCCAGAGAAGATTCTTCCTGAGATCCTAAGACCACTGACACCGAAATGAGTCCCTTTTGCCCACTAGCAAACCCCTTCCGATTAGCCCAGGTGCATCAATAATTTGCCACAGGGGCATGTAACAAGTAACCAGTGCCAGAGAACCTCCTGCCTGAGAAAGCTCGCCAGGAAGGACTCCTGTGCAACAAAGGAGCATCTCCAAACACAGAAATGGCCAAGAGCTCCGTCTCCAAAGTCAAGACAGGTAGATGCCAAGGAAATAGCAGGGTTGTAAACTTATTTCCCAGTTCACCATCCAAAGCTATAAAGTCAACGTCATTTCTGGGACAAAAGTGAGCACTTGTACTGATTTTACGAACAAGATGAGTCCAAATAAAAAAGATACTCAAATAAATTAAGATTCACTTCTTAAACCTACTCATTCCCTGAAACATGCAAGTTGGATGCCAGTTTGACAAAAGATACGAGAGGACATGCAAATGAAGGGATAGACATGATTTAACAAAATGAATGCATCAGTGTGTCTTTTTAAAAGCAACAGAGGAATTTGGGGCTGGAGAGATAGTATAGTGGGTAGGGCACTTGCCTTGTGTGCAGCTGACCTTGCTTCGACCCCTAGAATTCTTTATGCTCCCCCAAGTCGATCAGGAGTGATTCCCAAGAGCAGAGCCAGGAATAACCCCTGAGCACCACGAGTGTGGTCCCTCAAACAAACAAAAAGAAAGCAATGTAGGAAAAGAAACCTTCACTCACTGTTGGTGGGAAACCTTGTACACTCTGTGGAAAGTAATGTGGCAATTTCTCCAAAGATTAAAGCTAGGACTACCACATGATCAGTAATTCTTCTCCTACGTACTTACCCCAGGAACACAGATACACAAATTGGAAAAGATAAATGCACATATCTGTTCATTGCAGCTCTATTTACAAGGGCAAAATTAACAACAACCCAAGTGCCCAACAACAGATAACTGGGTAAAGGAGTTGTGGTCTGTCTATACAGCAGAGATTTCACTCAATTATACGAAAAGATTAAATCTCAAATTCTGCTACAAAAGGGATGGAACTGGAAAGGGCCATGCTAAGTAAGTGAAGTAAGTCAGAAGGAGACGCAAATACCAGATACCTCAGACATATGTGGTAAACAAAACAAGGGAACAGACGATGTACAAGGAAAACCAATCCTTGGACTCTGACAACAAAACTGAGATTACCAAGACTGGGGGGGGGGGGTGAGTGATACACAGCTGGTAGGACATTTGCCTTGCACTCAGCTGACCCAGTTCAATCCCCGGCATCCCACATGGTCCCCCAAGCACCGCTGGGAGTAATTCCTGAGTGAGGAGCCAAGAGTAACCCCTGAGCATTGGTGGGTGTGACCCAAAAAAAAAAAAGACTGAGGCGTGAGGGTGGGAAGTTAATAAACGGGGATGACCATGGGCAGTGATGGAGATATAGACTCTTTGGCACACAACGTGATGTGGCAACAATGTACCCCAAAAAGTATCAACCTTTACAGTCTTGTAAACCAATTTGCTTCAATTTAAAAGAAAAAGAAAGCAAAGAACCCCAGCACCACACAGGGTCCCCCAAGCACTCCTGATCACAGAGTCAGGAATTGTCCCCAAGTACCAGGTGTGTCTCTCCCACCCAAATCAACCCAGACTGGAGAGATGGCGGCGCTTACCTTACCCACAGCCACCTGGTTCGGTCTCTGGCACTGCATCTGGTCTCCTGAGCACTGCTGAGAGTGAGCTCTGAGCGCAGAGCCAGGGGAGAGCCCTGAGTATCTTCCGGTGTGGCCCACTCCCCCATCTCCAAATGGGGTTGAGGGGGTGGGGTAGAGGAAATTGAGGGAACAAAAAACATTTGTAGATAATTAATACTACATTTTTATAACTCAAGTTTCTGTGTGTTTAGCAGGCTATACTGTATTAAATCAATCGTGGCGTGCACCTTCTGACACTTCATCACTTTAGCTCCAACGATGCTTTAAGTGCAAGAAGCTCCACAGAAGCTGCGGCTTTCAGGACGTGGACAGCAACCAAAGGGGGCGTTGGGAGGACAGGCACATTTCCTTCCACTCAGCTCCTCATTACAACTATCCTTTTGCAATTTTCCCAACTATATTTTAAACAGTTCTGAAAATGCATTGATGTGTCTAGTTCTTTTTTACATTAAAATGTGTCTTTGCAGAACAAAGTCACAGCTGGGGATTGTGAGATGATACGACTCCAGAAGAAAGAAAAACAAGTGCCCAGAGAAAGAAAATATGCAGCAGCCTTCCCTTTTGCAGTATTTTAGCTCTCGAGTGTGATATAATTACAACAAATCTCACTTGAGTCAAAGGAAAGCTATGAAAGAAGATATTTTCATTCAAATATGTGGCACTTCCTTTCCTGGGAGTCTTCAGGAGCTACAGCAGATGGCTAAGGGAGCAAGTCGTTATGTCTGATACAGAGAAATGTGGATAAAGGGTCTTCTTAAAGGCCCCTTGAAATCTCCATCCAAGAAGCAAATAATGTTATGAATTTCATCTTCTCCAAGCCTCCTTGTTAAAAAAGCTGTTAGCAGATTTTTTTAAAAAGTGAAAATCACAAACTGCTCCATATCTAATGGAATGTCTAAGTCAGTCCTGAATTTCAGGGGAAATAAACTCAGCAATTCCTTGAATCTCCAAGTTTGGCTCTTTAGTACTTGAGTGATAAAGGCAGTTTAAACTTTCAGGTCACAGGCAAACTGCCACAGCAGAAAAGCTGGTAAACCGTGTTTAAATAATACAACACCGCCACCTAGAGGCCATAAAGGACATCACATGGACACAACAGCCAAACTGAGTAAAAAACAAGAGCTATTTGGCCAGAGCAGGAAAGCTGCAGTGAGACCATTTAAACAAATTAAGATTTTCCTCAACATACAGGGTATGAAAATGCTAGAATAACAACATATACCTTCCTTATCATTAACTACAGAAGGGTTGCTAAATGCCAGAAGTGGCTCCAAGGTCCCTGAACATCAACTAATGGGGGGGGGGGGATTGGGGGTAGCAACAGGTGCTGAACAAGTCACCAAGCAGCGAGCAGAGAACAGCCGTGTCTGGCAAGGTGGGTGACACGGAGGACAGGAAAAGGGCTGCTTGGAGGGCTTGTGAAAGGTTGCATTTAATCTGCACTTGCAGGATGAACAGGATGAGGTTCCAGGCTCGAGACGAGTTAGAAGCTACACTGAGCATGCCCAGGCTTTGCTCTAACTTACAACTATTCATAAAATGATATAATGTTGTGCTTTCAATTCCCTGAAGAAGAGTTTCTAGCAAAAGCGCTTTCCTTGTATGTAATATATGACGAACAGGTTCATTCTATTGTTCATAGCCATCATTGCTCAGGGGCCTGAAGGTGCTTACCCCTAACCCTCACCAGGAGTGATCCCTGAACACGGACTAAGCTCTGAGCATCATCAGTGTGAGACACACACACACACACACACACACACACACGGTACTGATGTAAAATGACCAACACACACACACACACAGTACTGATGTAAAATGACCACACACACACACACACACACACGTACTGATGTAAAATGACCACACACACACACACACACGTACTGATGTAAAATGACCCCCCCACACACACACACACACACACACACACGGTACTGATGTAAAATGACCACACACACACACACACACACACACGGTACTGATGTAAAGTGACCACACACACACACACAAACACACACACGGTACTGATGTAAAATGACCACACACACACACACACACACGGTACTGATGTAAAATGACCACACACACACACACACACACACGGTACTGATGTAAAGATGACCACACACACACACACACGGTACTGATGTAAAATGACCACACACACACACACACACAGGTACTGATGTAAAATGACCACACACACACACACACGGTACTGATGTAAAATGACCACACACACACACACACACACACACACACACGGTACTGATGTAAAATGACCACACACACACACACACGGTACTGATGTAAAATGACCAACACACACACACACACAAAATGGTACTGATGTAAAATGACCACACACACACACACACGGTACTGATGTAAAATGACCACACACATACACACACACACGGTACTGATGTAAAATGACCACACACACACACACACACACACAAAGGTACTGATGTGAAATGACACACACCGCCCACGGCTCATCGCTGTCCCTCTGCCACCTCTGGGCCTATCTTCCTTTCCTCTCACTTGTCCCCAAATCTACCCCCAAACTATTTGTACTCCAAGGTGGGGATTTTGTCATTCTCGACGCTATTTCCTTGCTTTGTCTCAGTCCACAGGTGAGAGCCGGTCTTTGTCCTTCTCACTTATTCTCAGACTGAACTCTGACTTCTTCCACTTAACACGAAGCCCTCATGTCCCATCCATGTTGCAGTGAGCTGCAAGATTCCATCCTTTCCCACAGCTGGGTATGTTCCAGTGGGTACATATCCCAGAGCTTCTTGATCCACACGTCCTTGGTTGCTTCCACATCCTGGCTACTGTATGAAGTGCTACAATAAACCTAAGTGTGCTCATCTCTTCAAACCGGTGTTTGTGTGTTTGGGAGGGAGGTCGATTCCAGAAGCAGAGTCACTGGGGCACTAGTATTACTATTTGAGAAATCTCCATACGACCTTCCATACAGGTTGAAGCAAACTACATTCTAACAATGAATGGAGGCTTCTCCGCATCCTCTTTCCACCACATCAGTCTTTTTGATATAAGGCAGAGTGAGTTTTTCTTTTGGGCCATACCAGCTGTGTTGAGATTACTACCGGCTCTATGTTCAGAGGGTTATTTGTGGTACCAGGGACTGAACCTAGATCAGCTGCATACAAGGCAAGCACCTTAACCCCTGTACTCTCCTCAACAGCTATTTCTTACAGGGTGAAACAGACTTAGGAACAGGGGCCGGAGTGATAGTACAGTTGGTAGGGTGCTTGCCTTCGATGTCGCCAGCCCAGGCTCAATCCCCAACACCCCATACAGTGCCCGGACCTTGAGTGCAGAGCTAGGAGTAAGCTCAAGAGGGACAGCCAGGCGCAACATACAAAAAAAAAAAAAAAAAAAAACCTCCTCCCACCCCACCCCAAAAAAAAATAAACATAGGAATAGGGGATAGCAATCAAGAAAACAGGTGGGGGGGCCTTGTTTTGTAGTTGTTCGTTTGGGGATGACACTCAGCAATGCTCCGGGGGTTATTCCTGGCTCTGATTTCAGGAATGATTCCTGTTGGTGCTCAGGGGACCATAAGCAACCTAAGTCAACTGTGTACAAGGCAAGCACCCTGGCCGCTGTACTATCACTCCAGCCCCAGATTGCAGGGCTTTCAGAGACCTTAGTATTTGACTATACATGGTAAATCAAATCTCTCGGGGAAAATTGCAGAAATGTTTCCATTCTTTAACTAGTATTTTTTTGGGGGAGGGGGAGCAGGGGCACCGTTTGGAACCACAACCAGCAGTATTCTGGCTACTCCTAGGTCTATGAGTGACTGACACCTGGCAGTATTCACAGGGCCATATACAGTGCTGGGGGTTCCAACAAGGGTGGAATGATTGCAAGGCAAGTATCTTATCTCTTGCACTGTTTCTCTCACTTAGCAACTATAGTTCTACATCATTTCTACGACATATATTCTACTAAGTATTTCTACAAAACACCTCATGAGCAAAGGCCTGCTTCCTACTAGGTGAAACAGTAATTTAAGAATACAGGCTTTTAAATCAAACAATAGATTTTAATTCTAACTTAGCGTCTCTATGCCAGTATTCCTCTAAATAAGCAACAAGCTCACAAGGTATTTATGAAGACTGCAGGAAATAATATATCAAAAACACCTCAAATAACTACTAGTACAGCTTTTAAATAATGGAGCTTGGACTTCACAGATCCACTTACTCATTAAAAAGACAACATAACCTATTGATACTGATACTGTATTTTCCTTGTTATCTAACGTTTTATCTCTATATTACCTTACTATAAGAACATGTATAAATACACATATTTAAAATTATGTTCATCAGTTGCCTTTCAGTCAACAGCAGGTTATTGGCAGTTAAATTTTAGGGGAGTCTAAGTTAATCACGACTTTTGCCCGCATGGGTCAGGGGCAGCAACACCCATAACTCCTGCATTGTTCAAGGGTCAACTTTAACTGCTTTCCCTTCAAGTCGTCCTTCCTGGATGCTCTTTCTGGCCACAGATCCCAAACTCTGCAGGAGCAGAACAGGAAAGATGCCTTAACAGAAACACTCCAGCTAAGCTCAGCTCTGCACACACGCCCTTGGCGTCTCTGGGGAAGAGGGAGGAGTTAACGCTATTTACTGGGCCAGAGATAGGACCAAGGTCAATGCACTTGCTGGTATGCACCTGTGGCGTGATCCTGGTTCCCATCTGGCACGACATACATCCCCCAAGCACTGTGGGATGGCCCGCAGGCACCACGGGTATTATGGGCCCCAAACCAAATAAAATCAATTGACCAGCTAAAGCGGAAATAAGATTATGGTGGTCACTATCTTAAATAACTATTTTGAAGAACTGGAAGAATTTACATTTGCAAAACAATACTAACCTAAACTCTACAAAACTCACACATCGCTTATTCGAACTACAAAGCATATAACTATCATTTAAAATGTTTCTTGGCATAAGCTCAGAATTCATATTGCAAAAGGTAAATTAAGCACTTCACAATACCAACATTCTATAATGGCACATTATGTATATGCCTACACATGTGCACACATGTGAATACAAGCGCTTGTGAATTTGCAAGAGGCATGCCACGCAGCAAAATGTCCTGCTACAAATATTCAAAAATAAAAAGTTTAGACCGCTGCCTTCCCTAGTTCTGAGGCATAAAAATGTCTATCATTTATCCAGTAGATATATATATCCACCCAGGACACAAATTATTTCACAAGTTTGATTCTTACATTGTTTTTTTTTATGAGTTGCGTCCTTTCCCCATTTATTCTATTTCAGCATTTTCCACCTTTCTTCCTTAATTACTCTGATTTTATAACTTTCCATAATAGTAGGCGAAATGACTTGGGGCACTTCCATGCCAAAGTACCTGGCCCAAGCATTATCTTCACTTAGCCAATGAAGCTGCCCTCTGGCCCCAGAGGCCCACAGAGCCCCCCTCCCCCGGCTCACAGCCTGTCCTTTGGTGCAGTGGGGCGGTGCTAGCACACACCTGCTGTTCTCCTGTGACTACAGCACCGCCTCCACGCAGAACAATAACCTGAAGACTCATGCTCATCCTTTCTACAAATCCAGACAAGGTCCTTTACTCCTCTGTACATCTATTTTTATACTTTAAAAAAATAAATTAGGCACCATCATAGGACTAGTTCCCCCCACTCCAATGTTTTTGCGATTTCTATTTCAGAGTTTTAAAACTCAACTTCTAAAGTAGTTTCATTATGAAACTGAGCCCTTCAGCATTTCCCCTCCCTCCCCTTCTATGAACAAATACTCATTTCACTCCAAATGGCTCACGTTCAACCAAACCATACTCACCTTTAATAGTGAGCATTTCAGAAATGAAAAGGAACGGTCAGGCTGGAACTGCCAGAGTTGTTACACGGTGTTCTGCCTAACGCATCGCCTCACCCTCTCCTGGCGTGGCTAGCACGTATTCCTTATGCCCAGGCCAGGCCAGGGCCCACTCTGCAGGGGCATCAGTTGCGTAAGAAACACAACCCAAAAAAAAGTCTTCACCTAGGCCTAGATTTTCCACCCTGTGCAGAAAGAGACCAAAGGAGATGCTGGAAACCAGGCATGAATCTCCCGTATTGGGAAAGAACATGAAGTCTTCAGATTACAGGTACTTTAACCACTGAGACACCAGAAAGAAAGAGAGGATAAAATGATAGCAGCACAACCCGATGTTCCCTCATCCCATTCCACCCACATATCTTAGACAAACAATGATTTTTGGAGTAAATACATTTATTGATACCCACTTTATATAGTTCAATGAAATCTATAAATATAAAAGCATTTCTTTTGGATATCACCATGGTCCATGTAAATACTCAACAGTCAAAATCATCTGCAGGAAGCACTCCAAGTCACACTGTTAGGTTATAGACCTGAATATACATATTTCATTAAACAGTGGCTCGTATGTACTCAAGTGGTCCAGTGGCTTTGGAATACGACAATGGGGCATGTGGAATAAAAAAGATGTGTATGTTTAAACCAATGGTAAGAGTATCAACCATCAACAAAAAAACTATGATTTAATATACTAGGCAGAAAAGTAACAAAGTAACACAGTAGACACGTGGAGTCAGAATAGAGCAACGATGTTTGACCCGCACACACACTGAGGCCCCGTGTGCTCTCTCTCCCGCCTCCCAGGGAGAGCTGTGCCCCTGTGCCTACAGTCATCCCTGGCCAACGGCACAGCACTTCTGAGAAAGTCTAGACAGCTTAGCAGGAAATACCAGACAGCTGTTACCAAGTTTTAAAAAAGGTGAGCAAAATGATACAATGAATTTCTCCCCAAAAGATGGAGGAGATTGGGGAAACACATTTTCCCAATTCCCTTTGTTACACTGATCATGATTATTTACCTATTGCAGGATAAAGAACCCAGATTCTGGTACACTAAAAGCCAAGTGCAAAATTTTTCTTGTGTTTTAAAGTTTCTTCCGCAATACTCGTGGGAACTAACGCAGCCGCCACTGTTAAGCCCTGCTCTCGATTAGTGCAGCATAAAGATCTTCTCACTTCTTCAGCAACAGATACATGAATGTCCTTTCTGCAGCCAGGTGACAGGTCTCCCGAGTTGGCAAGCAAAAGCCTCCTGTCTCAGGTGTGCCACATCCAAACTAGAAATCTGAGAGGCAGTGTTAGAACTGAAGCAAGGCAGGATGCTCAGAGACTACTCAAATAAAAATCTACAGAAAGCATATAAAATTCAGTTCTATTATTTCAGAATGGTAACTGACAGCCACATTCCCTGGTAAGGGTGGACAGGGGGTTGTATTCTCCAGGTCCAAAGTATCCCAATGACCTCATGTAGGACCCTTAGGAGAAAGACACCCACATTCTGAGTCCTCTAGAATCCATTTTTGCCGGGTTTCTTTTTTGTTTTTAAGGAGATAGCTTCAGCTGCACACCACAGGGGTTTTCATCCAAGTAAGAAATTCGATCCCTTGTTCCGAGTGGGACAGGCACCAGACGCCCACACGCGGCAACTCCATGTCCCGCAGCACGTGCTCTCTGACCCTGGAGAGAAGAGTGAGCTGGCACAGAGCCCAGCCACCAGAAGCACGCTACATGGCGTTTCTCGGCGTGCCGTTGTGTGTCAATGCTTTCAGGCTGGGGGTACTGGTCTGATGACCACAGCTCCTGTGCGAAGTCACGCCCACCTCAAACACCTCATGAATAGCTTTCCTGAAACAGTGGAAGTTGTAGTCTATTAAACCTGCAGAAGAGAAAGAAAATCAGGCATACTAAATGTGAATTGTGAAATGATTTAGAAATATTTGGTGACCCCCAAAAAAAGCTGACCTGCATCAAGAAATAATTCAAGGCTAGGATGTACCTCCAGTGGCAGAGTCTTGTGTGAGTCCCTAAATTCACTCCCTGGCACCACCAAGACACCTTTCTTAAGTAAACAACCATTGAGTCAGTTTACAGCTCAGCGGCAGGGGTACATGCCTAGTGTGTGCAAGAGCCTTAGTTCAATCCCCAGTACCACATGGCCCACCTGAGCAATGCCAGTTGTGACTCTGGTGGCCCCAACCAACACCAGGAATGACCCCTATAGAAGGAAGTTTGCTAAAAAAAAGTTTACAATAAAATATGAAGTTAAAGTAAAATACTTCTAAATGATTAAGTTTCTCCTTTTACAAGCCCTTGAGGCGGTCAGTGAAGCACTAAAGAAAACAGGAAGAGTAACAGTCTGGCAAGCTGCTCCCTAGGCCTGACATTGGGGAGATGCCAGAGAGGACCAGCAGCATGGCCTGAGAGAATGTGTCAACAACTTGTTCAGGCAAGACAGCTCCTTCACGTGCTTAATAGCTTTCAGGGAAGACTTTGAATATAGAAACGATCAGTTTCCTACCAAATGCTCTTACTTCCCTGCTTCCCCAGAAACAGAACACTGGTCTGGACGGGTAAGAGCATGGGTGTTCAGTAAAATCTGACTCCTCCTTACAGTGAGTGTAGTAACTGAACCACCTGACCGCTGGAATACAGGAAAGTACATTTACCCTTTGGAGGGACCTCCCCAAAGGCCAGGAATGTAGCTCGGAAGCAGAGCACGCTTCCCATGGGGGGTGGGCCTCTGCGTTCCACCTCTGGCACAAAAGAAAGAAAATAAAGCCCCTTAAAAAGGAAAAAATGTAGTCTTCCTTCGCCCCTGTTCCCCTTGCATGTGCAGAGTACAGGTGAGACTCCAGAAGCCCTTGGAGATGTGCAGTGACTGAACAAAGAGGCATCTCTACCCTCAGCAACGCTGACACAAAAACTAACAGACACAGAAAGAACCAAAACAATCTGGAGTCCACTGAGCTGACAATGTAGAAGAAATCCAGAAGTGGGACAGCCAAGGACAGGGTATGAAGAGCCAATGAAAGCTCTGGGATGAGGTAAAATGTCATCAGACAAGAGCTGGGCAAGCCAAAGGAACGAATCTACATGGAAACAGCAAGCCACAAGAACACAGCACAGACGGGAGGTGTGAAAGAGACGGGTCTGCCCGAGGGGGTCAGAGCCTTCTTGGTAGGAAGTCATGGACATCAAACCTGAATGAAGGGCAGAGGGTGCTGCGGGGGCAGCGCCCATGTGCGGCCCAGAGCCAGCCCCGACACTACCTCCCAACAACACAAGGCAGCCTGGATGTCTTCAGTGATTGGCAAAATCAACAGAAACAAAAAATAAATGGAACTACATCAAATAGTTTTTGCATGGCAAGAGAAACTGGGGCTAAAATAAAAGACACTGTACTGAATAGAAAAAAAATAGCTGCACACCATAGATGAGATAAAGGCTTAATAGCCAATATACAATGTATTCACAAAGCTCAACAACCAGTAGCCCCGTCAGAAAATGGGGAGAGACGAACAGACACTTCCCAAAGAAGAAACAGGTTAGTTTGGGGCTGGAGCGACAGCCCAGCGGGTAGGGCGCCTGCCTTGCATGCGGTCGGCCTGTGCTGGCCCAGGTTCGATCCCCTGGCATCCCATATGGTCCCCCGAGCTCCACCAGGAGTAATTCCTGAGTGCAGAGCCAGGAGTAACCCTTGAGCGTCCACCGGGTGTGATCCAAAAAAGAGAAAAAAAAAAAGAAACAGGTTAGCTAATGCACATTTAAAAAACAAACCAAAAAAACACAAAAACCTGTTCATCATCACTTGTTATTAGGGAAATGCAAATAAAAAATGATGAGGTATCATCTCACACCGGTGAGAATGACAACCAACACAAAGACAGGAAACATTCAGTGTTGGTGGGGATATGGTGAGAAAGAAGCCCTCACTCACAAGAGTGGGAACGTTGTTTGGTTCAGCTCCTATGGAAAACAGTATGAAGATTTTCAAAAAAATAAAAATAGTGACCCAACAATTTACTTCTTGGCATCTACCCCCCAAAACAACAACAATAATTAAAACAGACAGATGCACATTTACTGCAGCACTTGGTACAATAGCCAGGATAAGCAAATATCCAAATGTCCAATGAGAGCTGAATGGATATTCATTGTGGCATATATACACAAAGAAATACTATGGAGCTGCAAGAGAAAATTAAATCCTGCAGCTTCATGCAACATGGAGGAAGCCAGAAAGCATTATATTAGTCAAAATAAGTAATAGGGAGAAGGAAAAAATACAGGATGACCTCACTCCTCTGTGGCATACAGCTATAAAACAAGGCATCAGACAGTATTGAATAATGTCAAACCCTTGGTCCTGGGTTACCAAGCTGGGGAGAGGGGCTTGGAGGAGAGAAGTGGACAAGCGGTAACACAGGGAGAGTGAAGGCTGTGGGCACTTCGTGGTGGTAGTGCAGGCCAGTTAACTCTGTACATCAAAACCATAAACATTAATGCGACTGACCCATGATATCTAAACTGTGATAAAAATTTAGACATTTTTAATAAACAATCTGGGTACATAAGACAAATTAATGACTCCTTTCCAGATATGATATGACACTGTAGTCCAAAGAATTTATGCTTATTAGTGACAACACTGTAATGATTTTTAAGAAAGCACTACCTCTGAAAAATACCTACTAAAATCTGTCTGCTAAACGCCCACCCCACTGGATTATCACTCCAGTCCCTCTCTCGCTCTCTCTCTCTCTTGTACTCTCTAGCTTTCTCACGCTCTCTTGCTCTTTCACTCACTCACTCTTTATTGCTGCTCGCTCTCTTGCTCTCGGATTCTTGCTCTCTCTCGTTTCTCTCTCTAGCTCGTTCACTCTCTCGCTACCTCTCACTCTCATTCTCTCACTCTCGCCTCTATAACTGTCTTGCTTTCTCCTCGTTCTCTCGCTCTCTAGCTTGTTTGTTCTCTCTCGCTCCCTCTCACTAAAACTGTCTGTCTCTCCCTCTCACTCTTTCTCATTCTCTTTCTCTGGCTCTTTCCGCTCTCTCTCTCTGGCTCGCTCTCTCTCATTCTCCCTTACTCTGGCTCTTTCTTGCATTCTCTCTTCTTACTCTCTCGCTCCCTCTTGCTCAAACTGTCTTGTTCTCATTTTCTCTCTCACTATTTCTCATTCCTTCTCGCTCTGGCTCTTTCTAGCTCTCTTTCTAGCTCTCTCTCTCTCTCTCTCTTGCTCTCTCTTTCTTTCTCTGGCTCTCTTCCCACTCTCACTCTCTCACTCTCTCGCTCTCGTTCTCCCTTACTCTCCAGATTGTTCACTCTCTCTTGCTTTCTCTCACTGGCTCTCGCTCACTTGTTCTTATTCTCTCACTCTAGCTCTTTCTCGCTTTCCGTCTCACTCTCTTGCTCACTCTCTCGCACTCTTGCTCACTTGCTGTCTCTCGCTCTCCTCTCGCTCCCTCAAACTCTCTTCTCCCTCTCACTCTCTCGCTCTCTTGCTCTCTCGCTCACTGTCTCACTCTTCACTCACTTTTTCACTCTTTCTCGCTCTGTTGCTCTCATTGTCTTTTTCTTCTTGATACTCACTCTCACTCGCTCTTCCTCTCGCTCTCGTTCTCACTCACATTCTCACTCTAGCTCGTTCGCTCTCGCTCCCTCTGTCTCCCTTCTCTCTTGCTCTTACTCTAACTGCCTCGTTCTAACTCCTCTCACTCTTTCTCGTTCTCTCTTGCTCAGGCTCTTTCTCACTCACTCATTCCCACTCTCCTGCTTTCTCTCTCACACTCTCGCCCTCTAGCTCATTCACTCTTGTCTCTATTGCTCACTGTCACTTGCCCTCTCACACACTCTCACTCTCTTGCTATCTCTCACTGTCTCGTTCTCTTGCTCTCACTCACTTGCTCTCTTCCTCTCACACTCTCGCTCACTCATTCTCTCACTCTCTAGCTCGTTCCCTCATGCTTACTTGCTCTCTTGCTCACTCTTGCTCTCACTCTCTCTTGCTCTGGCTCTTTCTCACTCTTTTTTTGGGGGTCACACCCGGCAATGCTCAGGGGTTTCTCCTGGCTCTGCACTCAGGAACCACTCCTGGCGGTGCTCGGGGGACCATATGGGATGCCAGGGACCCAGGCCGGCATGAGCCGAGCGTGCAAGGCAAACACCCTACCCGGTGGGCTATCGCTCCGGCCCTCTTACTCACTCTTTTCGCTCTTCTCGTTCTCTCGCTCTTCTCACTCTTTTCACTCTCACTCTCTCTTCTTGCTCTCTCGCTCTCTCTCTCTCCCTCTCTTCTCACTCTCTTGTTCTTTTTTCTTTAGCTCTTCTCATTCTCACTCTCTTCTCACTGTCGCTCACTCTCTCACTACCTCTGTCTTTCTCTCTTCTCTCTTGCTCTGGCTCTTTCTCGCTTTCTCTTGCTCTGGCTTTTTCGTTCTCTCTCTTGCTCTTTCTCGCTCTTTCCCTCTCTCACTCCACTCGTTCTTTTGCTCTGTCTCATTCTTTCTGCTTGTTCACTCTCATCTCTTGCTTTCTAGCTCGCTTCTCACACTCGCTCTCTCTTCACTCTCACTTCCTCTCACTCTCTTGCTTTCTCTCAGTCTCACTCTCTCACTCTCTGTCTCTTCTCATTTACTCTCTTGCTCTTTTTGCTCTGTTCTCACTCGCTCTCCTCTCACGCTCATTCTCTGCTCTCTCTTGCTCTCGCTCACTCATTCATTCTTGTTCTCACTCTCTCGCTTACTTCTCTTTCGCCCACACTCTCGTTCTCTCTCACTTGCTCTCTCCCTCTCCTAACTGCCTCATTCTGCCTTGCTTTCACTCACTCTCTATCTTGCCCTCTCTCACTCTCTCGCTCTCTTCCTCTTGCTCTCACTCTCGTTCTCTCTAGCTGTTTGCCCTGAGCACTATCTGGGTTCTAACAGCACTGCGTAGCTGTGTTCACGACCACTGAACTGATAGGTCTGCACAGTAGGGCTGAGTATGGCCAGGAATGGACCCTCAAGTCCCTCCCAACCAGAGAATCCTAAAAACCCATTTCTTTAACAATGCCGTTATCATGGACCTAGACAGTACTATGCCTTGCAAGGTAAGGAAAGTAAATACCATATCTCACTTATATGAGGTATATAAAGAAGTAGGTAAGCAAAGTGAATAAACCAAAAATAAACTTTTAAACTGTATTAATGGTGAAATTGATTAATTGGTTAAAGGCCAATGAACGGTTTCCAGAATAAGAAGAATGGAGGGGACTCAAGTAAAAGATCTCAACTATATGATGGCCAGACTCAAACCTTTGGTTCTGAACTTGCTACACAGCACAGTAGTTATTTAGCGATGCAGACCGGCTATAAGGCAGTTACTTCAATAATACAGAAGAAAAACATACTTGAGAAAAATTACCTTTTCGTTCAAAACTTTCTTCCCTAAGTATGCAGACCAGTGCCAAAAATTTGGTCACTTCCTTTAAGTAAAGGACAGTTGTGTTGTTCAGCTTGATAATGGCCATAGATTCTTTGTCATAGGCACTTCCGCTTCCATCTTCCTTTAACCTGTTTTAAGAGAAAGCACTGCTCATACTAGGTTTCCCAGTTGGTAGGTTGTCACATTTAATTTGCACAATCACATGTTTTCCACTCATTTTTCTGATTGTCTTCTGAGAAAGAATACTGGGTTAAGTAACTTGATAAGTGAAGTTGTCACTTAGGTACAGGGTTCCCAGATATCAATGCAGCACTCTCTAAGCACGCCTTGTTTATTAGTTAGGATACATGAAATTACAATAAGGTCCAAACCTCTTCCCATGCTACACTTCACTGACAATATGCAAATAAAGGTCTTCAAATATAAAACTATTAGCAAAAATATATAGAAATGAAGATATATAGGGTTTAACAAGGATACTATGGGATTCTGATGATTGCAGACCAAAGCTTACTATGTCTGAAAGCTATTCATTCAGCAAACTAGAATTGTCAGAATTATATTAAGTCCCCCTCCAAAAAGAGCAAATTGGGGGCGGAGCGATAGTCCGGTAGGGCATTTGCCTTTCACACCGCCGGCCCATGCCGGCCTGGGTTCGATCCCCGGCATCCCATATGGTCCCCAAGCACCGCCAGGAGTAATTCCTGAGTGTAGAGCCAGGAGTAACCCCTGAGCATCGCCGGGTGTGACCCAAAAAAGAAAAAAAAAAACACAAAAGAGCAAATTGAGAACCAAGACAGAGTAAATTAAACTATAAGGCCAAATTATATGCATAGACAATGTTAAGAATAATAAGATATGGTATTTCTTTTAGTAATATACTTTCTTAAGGTATAATGTATTTTAATGGACGTTAACTTATACTAAAAACAAATGTAAAATTGATTTTTTTTTTGTTTGGGTCACACCTGGTACTGTTCCGGACTTACTTCTGGCTTTGCACTCAGGAATTAGTCCTGGCAGGGTTTAGGGGTACCATATGGGATGCTGGGGATCAAACCTATATCAGCTGCATGGAAGGCAAATGCCCTACCCAATGTACCACCACCACTTAAAGATTTTTAATGATAAAAAATTGGTTTATAAATCTTTTGGTTTTTAAATTTTTTGTAAAAGAAGTTTTTCACTTTTTTTTTAATTTCTGGGCCACACCTAGCTGTGCTCAGAGCTTACTCCTGATTCTGCAATCAGGATCACTCATGCAGGGCTTGAGAGACCATATGGGATGCCGGGAACTGAACCCGGATCAGCCCTGTGATATCCACTGGACTATCCCTCTGGCCCCTGTTCTCCAGTTTTAAAACAGGACTGGGAATGCTTTGCTGAGTAATGTAACAGTCATCCTCTCTTCACTATGGAAATAACTGCAACAAAGGAGATTATCACACAAAAGTGAAAGTACAGTGAAGTGGATCACAACAGCCAGTAAAGAATGGGTAGGCCGGGTAGAAGACACAGCACGGGGTCATGGGACTTACATAGGGGTCATGGCACTTAAGCCAATCCCTGGCACCCCATATGGTCTCCTGAGCACCTCCAAGAGTGACCCCCATGCATGGGGTTAAAAGTAAGTCCTATTTATCCTCCCAGGTGTGCCCCCAAACTCTACTTCCCAAAAAAAGGAATGAGTAAGATGGGCAAGAGATAGTATGGGGTGATAAGAAGCTTAATTGCACACAACTAACCCAGGTTCAATACCCAGCAATGCCAGGATTGACCCCTAAGGAATAGCCTCTGGCCACTGAGGGTCTGGCACCAAACCACTCCCTGCCCCACCAAAAAACCAGTGGATAAGACAAACACATTCTCCCACTCAAGAAGCAGCTGGAAAAAGAGATGTACAGGGGCCGGAGCGATAGCCCAGCGGGTAGGGCGTTTGCTTTGCACACGACCAACCTGTGCTGGCCTGGGTTCAATCCGGCATCCCATATGGTCCCCAAGCACCGCCAGGAGTAATTCCTGAATGCAGAGCCAGGAGAAACCCCTGAGTATTGCCGGGTGTGACCCAAAAAAGAAAAAAAAAAAAGAAAGACACGGACAAATTAGGCAGACACACCAGCAGACACACCAAGGAACATGGGAGCGACAGAGATATGAATGCGTTTAAACAGAAAAGATAATAACACCTGGTAATAACAGATAATCAAAGAATGTCTTGGAATTACTGATATTAACTTATTAGGTATACCAGGGCTATAGAGATGACAAATTCCTTTGAGGGGGGTGCTGAGGGACACTCACACGGCCACTGCTCAGGAATCACTCCTGGTGGTACCCAGAGTGACCATATAAATGCCAGGGACTGAACCAAAACTGCCACATGCAGAGCAAGCACCTTAACTACTGCACAATCTCTCCAGCCCCACTGGCTTTTTAAATATCAATAAATCTCCAAACGTTTTCATTCATCCTGAATTAGTCTACAAGATCTTTGCTGATTTTAATTTTGTGTAGTATTTGCTGAATTTACGTTAAGGAAAAGGTCACATTTCAGAGATTCTGACAATTTTGAGTCCTTCCAACAACTAATGTACTAGCTCTTCTAACACCTATCCTGACTTTCTTGTTTCTTAGTTCTGTGAAATATTGAGGGAACTCTCATCCCACATCATCTAAGGTCAAATGAAGAACAAGTACTTTGTCAAGTCTGGCACTAGTGACATTTCAATTGTTTTCTCTCTCCTCTCCATAGGGGTCACACCCAGTAGCCTACCTACATACCCCATATTGAAGGACCACAGATAGAACAATTCCACTTTATACAGTACTTGCTAGTCAACACCAACGTTAATTCCCCTGACAAATTAAAAGGGTAGCTTCCTCTCATCTGAAATGCTGCAGAAATATTACTGAAACTTACCCATATATACAAGACACATCGATCACAACATCAATCATATCACAGCAAAGCTCGTAAGACTGCATATCCACAGGAGAGCTGTCTGTTGCAATGTAGATTTTGCTGACAACATCAAAGAGAAATGCTTTCTCAATACCTGAATTCTTAGAAAAACAAAATTGGGGAAGTGTTCAGCTTTTCTTAAGAATCAGTGTGTACTTTATCGAAATTCTTGAATTAAAAATATCCAAGGACAATTTTTCTTATATAACTCAATACCAGAAAAACAAATTGTATTTGGTTGACAGTTCTATTACGGAAAGAATAAAAGTGCAGTTGTTTCTCTGCTCTGATTAACTGACAAAACTGCACCAGTAAAATTGTTCTTCTCTTTATTTCAAAATTATTTTGTAATACTTCAGCCGAATATTTTATAAATGCTCCAAAAGCATTTACAAATGAGTGGTATGGCACCAAGCCACTCCCTGCCGAAGTGGTTTGCTCCATTTCAATAATCCATCAGGTTCGGGGTTCGGGAGAGGAGTATCTGGTCTACACCCTGTAGTGCTCGGGCTGCTCCTGGGATGCCTACGGTGGCCGTGCAGTGCTACTGAATCCAAGATTCCTGCATGCAGATCACATGCCCCGCCCGCTGAGCTATCTTCACAGGCCTCAACAGTCCTTACTAAATAATTCATCTCTGACAAGAAGAGCCTCACTGCCAGAAAAGATTTTAGCAATTAGCAACACGTAAAAGAACGAGTTTGGGGGCCGGAGCAATAGCCCAGCGGAGCGGATAGGGTGTTTGCCTTGCACGCCGCCAGCCCATGCTGGCCTGGGTTCGATCCCCGCATCCCATATGGTCCCCCAAGCACCGCCAGGAGTAATTCCTGAGTGCAGAACCAGGAGAAACCCCTGAGCATTGCCGGGTGTGACCCAAAAAAGAAAAAAAAAAAGAAAGAAAGAGTTTGATGTCAGTACCTAATTTGACCCAAAAGCCCAATAGAATTGGGAATCACTTGAGTCCTTCAAAGTAGCATTTTGGAAAACAGAACTCAAAAATAAACTTATAGAGTAAGCTTAATCCTCAAATTAAGAATGTGAAATACACTACTGACGACAGTTTGTAAAAGATGAATTTTTCAGTGTGACTTCCAATAATTCCCCAAATCTGTATCTTTCCAAATTACTCCTCCTTCAGGAAAGACACAATGAAGATCCCTTTGGGAAAGCAAAGGGAGGAGGAAGACAGCACAGGCAGGGAGAGGCGCCCATATCTGGCAATGCTACGGGCTTATTGGTACAGTGCTGATGGGCCACTAATGGCAGTGCTCAGAAGACCATGTGGTGCTAGGGATCAAGCGATCAAGCTTAGTGCTCCCGCAGGCAAAGCTTGTGCTCTTCTCCTTAGAGTGAGCTCCCCGCCTACCGCTCATAAAAATATTTTTAATTTAGAAACATAAGAAAATTTTTTTGTCATTTCACATTTTAAAACTGGTGACCAATATAGAAATAATTCAAAAATAACTCAAGCCATTTAATGCCTTAAATTATTTTACTTATTTGTTATTATTTTGCTTTTTATTGCTTAAGTGCTTTAGCTTTTATTATTACTCTTTAAGTTTCATTCAAACTAATTCAATCCATGTTTTGTGATAACACAAATATATTCAATAAAAATGGAATCAGAAATTATAGTGGATTAAATTATTCACTTACCGATATAAAGATATTTAGTAAATTTTCCAAGGTCGGTAGTTGAGGGATGAGTTTCTGTACCACCTTACTAAAGGCTTCAAATATTGAGTGATCATAGATACTAGTCAAATAAAAGCTGGGGAAAAAAAAAGAACATGGTAGATATAACTGGAAAATCTCAAATTGAGAAAAAAAGAACATAGATTTAATTGGATAATCTCTTAAACTGAGTGGCAATTATCCTAATAAGTTTCTTTTCTGTTTTTCTTATTTTTGGAGGGGGCACACCCAGCGATGTTCAGGGGTTACTCCTGGCTCTGCACTCAGAAATTACTTCTTGTGGTGCTTGGGGGACCATATGGGATGCCAAGGATTGAACCAGGGTCAACCACATGCAAGGCAAATGTCCTACCCACTGCACTATTGCTCCAGCCCACAGTAAGTTTCCTGAGAGATGTACTTTTCCAACCTGATTCACTATCCATCCTTTTACTGCATTTACTCATAAGACAACTGAAGCCGTGACCCAAAAAATTTTTAGATGCACTTAAATGTTAACCTAATTCTTCGTAACCTGATCCAAGGAGTTTAGGTTTCTTAAGCTTCTGTCTGCCTTTTTTGTTTGTTTGTTTGTTTGTTTTGGGGCCACCCAAAGGTGCTGGGGATTTGCTCCTGGTACAACACTCAGGAATCACTCCTCTTGGGCTCAGAAGACCATATGGGATCCCAAGAATCAGACCCAGGTTGGTCACATGCAAGTCACGCCCCCTACTTGCTGTACCATCTCTCCAGCCCCCAGTTTCTTATGCTCTTAACTCACAAAGTAAGAAAAACTCACAGAGGAACCAGAGGAATAATACAGGGGCAGGGTGTTTGCCTTGCACACAGCTGAACTGGGGTTCAATCCTTGGCATTCCATATCATACCCTGAGCCCTGCCAGCTGCCAGAAACAATTACTGAGCAAAGAGCCAAGAGTAATCTGAGCATTGCTAAGTGTGCCCCAAATCAAGGCAAAATAAATAATTTTTTGTTTTTAAAGAGGGGGTCAAAGCAATAGTATAGTGGGTAGGGCATTTGCCTTGCACACGGCTGACTCAGATTCAATCCCAGGCATCCAATATGGTCCCCTGAACCCCCGCCCGAATAATTCCTGACTGCAGTCAATAGTAACCCCTGGGCATTGCAGGGTGTAGCCAAAAATAATAATAATAATAATAAATTAAAAACAGAGAAACAAACTAACAATAAAAACCAGAAAGCCTTGCCACAGCAATCAGAGAAGAAAAAGGACATTAAGGGTATCCAGATAGGCAAGGAGGAAGTTAAGCTATCAGTATCTGCAGATGACATGATATTATACCTAGAGAACTCTCTAACAAACAGCTCCTAGAAACAATAATGGCAGGGTACAAAATCAATACACAAAAGTCAGTGGCTTTCCTATATACAAATAAAGAAAAAGAAGAGAAGGATATTAAGAAAACGATCCCATTCATAATTGTGCCACAGAAAATAAAATACTTGGGAATCAACTTAACTAAGAGTGTAAAGGATCTATACAAAGAAAACTATAAAACCCTGCTTCAAGAAATAAAAGAGTACACAAGGAAATGGAAATACATTCCCTGCTCAAGGATGGGGAGAATCAACATTGTCAAAATAGTATACTCTCTAGAGCTTTATACAGATCCAATGTGGTCCCTATAAGAATACCCATGATATGTTTCAAAGAAATTGACATGGAAATTTGTATGGAATAATAAACCCCCACGGATAGCTAAAGCAATCCTTGGGAAAAAAAGATGGGAGGCATCACTTTTCCAACTTCAAACTGTACTACAAAGCAGTAGTAATTAAAACAGCATGGTATTGGAATAAAAACAGACCTGTGGACCAATGGAATAGAGTTGAGTATCCTGACACCCATCCTCAAATACATGATCATTTAATCTTTGATAAAGGAGCAAAAAGCATGAAATGGAGCAAAGAAAGCCTCTTCAACAAGTGGTGTTGGGAAAACTGGGCAGCGACATGTAAAAAAATGAATTTGGACCTCTGTCTAACACCATGTACAAAAATCAGATCAAAAGGGATTAAAGATCTCAATATCAGACCTGAATCCATAAAGTATGTCAAAGAAAATATAGGAAAAACCCTCCACGACATTGAAGCTAAAGGCATCTTCAAAGATGAAACACCACTAACAAACCAGCTAGAAGCAGAGATTAACATATGGGACTACATGAAACTAAAAAGTTTCTTCACCTCAAAAGAAACAGTGACCAAGATACAAAAACAGTCCACAGAATGGGAAAGAATATTCACCCAATACCCATCTGATAAGGGGTTAATATCCAGGATATATCAGTCAGGCACTTGTAGAACTTTACAAGAAGTAAACAGCCAACCCCATCAAAAGTGGGGAGAAGAAATTAACAGTAACTTCGAGAAGGGATAAATATGAATGGCCAAAAGGCATATGAAAAAGTGCTCATCATCACTAATCGAGAGATGCAAATCAAAACAATGAGATATCATCTCACACCACAGAGACTGGTGCATATCCAAAAGAGCAAGAACTCTAAGTGCTGGTGTGGATGCAGGGAGAAACGGACTCTCATTCATTGTGGGTGAGAATGTTAACCGATACAGCCTTTTTGGAAAACAATATGGACATTCCTCCAAAGACTAGAAACTGAGCTTCCATTTGACCAAGCCATACCACTCCTGGGAATATACCCTGGGAGGCAAAAAAAAAACACATAGCAGAAACACCATCTGCACTTTTATGTTCATAGCAGCACTATTCACAATAGCCAGAATGTGGAAACAGCCAGAGTGCCTAAAAAATGATAACTAGATAAAGAAACTGTGGCATATCTACACGATGGAATAATATGCGGCTGTTAGGAAAAACGAAGTTATGAAATTTGCCTATAAATGGATGGACATGGGGAGGATCATGCTGAGTGAAATTAGCCAGAGGGAAAAGGACGGATATAGAATGACTGCATTTATTTGCGAGATATTAAAAAATAGCATGATACCAATATCCAAGGTCAGAGAAAACATGGATCAGGAGGTCTTGTCACTGGGTAGAACCTACTGCAAATGTGTGGGAGTCAGAGGTTAGGCAATACAGAGAAAGGAACAGTGTACTAATAATTATTGTAAATGATGATACCAGCGTAGAACTGAGCATTGAAAGTAGGCAAAAGGATATACATGATAACCTCTAACTGTATGTATTGCAAGCCACAGTGTAAAAAGGGGGAGGGGGAGAGAGAGAGAGAGAGAGAGAGAAAGAGAGAGAGAGAAGTAAAAATTGCCTGCCATAGACACAGGCTGGGGAGGGGGAGAAATCACGGGACATTGGTGGAGGGAAATGGGCACTGGTGGAGGGATGGGTGCTCCAACACTGTATGACTGAAACCCAAATATGAACACTTTTGTAACTATATATCTCACGGTGGTATAATAAAAATTTTTTAAAAAAAAAAAAAGAAAGCTTGAGAGGATAAGCACCATTTATTAAATAATGCAATTCCAGTCTCTTGCTAAAATGTCCCTTCTGAGGAGAGAGAGAGGAGGAGAGAGAGAGGAATAAAGAACCTGCCATTTAGGCAGGACGTGGGAGGGGGAGGGAACTGGGGACATGGGTGGTGGTTGAGGGGCACTGGTGGGGGGCGTGGTGCTGGTACACTGTGTGACCGAAACCCCCAAGCCGTGAACAACATTGTAATTGTATATCTCATGGTGGTATAATAAAATATTAAAAAATAAATAAATAAATAAATAAATAAAATAAGAAAGAGGGCTGGTAGACATATACAGGGTTGGTAGACATATACAGGGCATTTCATCCCCAAAAAGCTGAATACACTTTCTTCTCCAGTGCACATGGAACATACTCCAAAATAGATCACATGCTGAGCCATAAATATACCTCCATAAAATCAAGAAGATAGAAATTGTGCCAACTATTTTTTCAGACCATGAGGCACTGAAAATAGAAGTCAATTGTACACAAAAACGGAGACCAATACCAAGTACCTGGAAACTAAACAGCTCACTGCTGAACAACCAGCAAGTCATAAAAGAAATCAAAGAGGAAATCCAAAGATTCCTGGAAACAAATGAGACTGAATATACGAATTACCAGAACTTGTGGGATACAGCGAAAGCAGTGTTAAGAGGCAAGATCATAGCTCTTCAAGCATTCATCAGAAAAGACAAGGCCATCATAAACAGTCTGACTTCACAACTTAAGATCTTAGAGAGTGATCAACAAAAGGAGCCCAACCCAAGCAGAAAGAAAGAAATAATAAAACTTAGAGCAGAAATCAATGAGATGGAATGTCAAAAAACAATCCAGAAGATCAATGAAACCAAAAGCTGGTTCTTTGAAAAAAATAAACAAGATTGACAAACCACTTGCAAGACTTGTAAGAAAAGGAAAAGAGAGAACCCAAATAAATAGAATCAGAAATGAAAATGGGGACATCACAACAGAAACCACAGAAATTCAAAAGATCATCAGAGATTACTATGAGAGCCTGTACGCCACAAAACAAGAAAACCTAGAAGAAATGGACAAATTCCTGTATTCCTATAGCTTCCCAAGTCTGCAACAAGAAGATTTGGAATACCTCAACAAACCTATTTCCATCGAGGAAATAGAATCGGTAATCAAAAGTCTCCCCAAACACAAAAGCCCAGGTCCAGATGGATTCACCAGTGAATTCTACAAAACCTTTAAAGAGGACCTACTCCCAATTCTTTTTAAGCTCTTCCGGCAAATTGAAGAAACAGAAACACTCCCAAATAGCTTTTATGAGGCACATATCACCCTGATACCCAAAGCAGACAAAGATGCCACAAAAAAAGGAAAACTACAGACCAATCTCCCTGATGAATACAGATGCTAAGATCTTCAACAAAATACTAGCAAATAGAATCCAAAGAGTCATCAAAAGATTATACACCATGACCAAGTGCGATTCATCCCGGAAATGCAAGGATGGTTCAACATCCGCAAGTCAATCAACATAATACATCATATCAACAAAAAGAAAAATAAAAACCATATGATCATATCAATAGATGCAGAGAAGGCATTTGACAAGATTCAACACCCGTTCATGATGAAAGCTCTCCGTAAAATGGGGATTGAAGGAACCTTCCTCAAGATAATCCAGGCCATCTACTACAAGCCCACAGCGAGCATCATTCTCAATGGGGAAAAACTGAAAGCCTTCCCCTTAAGATCAGGGACAAGACAAGGCTGCCCACTCTCACCACTTCTATTCAATATAGTACTGGAAGTACTTGCCATAGCAATCAGGGAAGAAAAAAGACATTAAGGGCATCCAGATAGGAAGGGAAGAAGCCAAGTTATCACTATTTGCAGATGACATGATATTATACCTGGAAACCCGAAAACTCTCTACCAAGAGGCTCCTAGAAATAATACATTCCTATAGCAGAGTAGCAGGGTACAAAATCAATACCCAAAAAGTCAATGGCCTTCCTATATGCAAACAGCGAAAGAGAAGAAAGGGACATTAAAGAAACTATCCCATTCACAATTGCGCCGCAGAAAATCAAATACCTAGGAATCAGTTTGACAAAGAATGTAAAGGATCTCTACAAAGAAAACTACAAAACGTTACTTCAGGAAATAAAAGAAGATCTGAGGAAATGAAGACATATTCCCTGCTCATGGATCGGAAGGATTAACATTATCAAAATGGTAATACTCCCTAGAGCTTTATACAGATTCGATGTGGTCCCTATAAAGATACCCATGATGTTCTTCAAAAGAAATTGAACAAACACTCCTGAAATTTGTATGGAATAATAAAACTCCACGAATAGCTAAAGCAATCCTTGGGAAAAAGAAGATGGGAGGTATCACTTTCCCCAACCTCAAGCTCTACTACAGAGCAGTTGTAATTAAGACAGTGTGGTATTGGTATAGAGACAGACCTGTAGACCTATGGAATAGAACTGAGTATCCTGAAACACATTCTCAAATATACAACCACTTAATCTTCGATAAAGGAGCAAAAAATATTAAGTGGAGCAAAGAAAGCCTCTTCAACAAATGGTGCTGGGAAAACTGGGCAGCTACATGTAAAAATATGAACTTAGACCTCCTTCTAACGCCATGCACAAAAGTCAGATCAAAATGGATTCTAGATCTCAACATCAGACATGAATCTATAAGGTACATCGAAGAAAACATAGGAGAAACGGCTCTATGACATCGAAACTAAAAAGTATCTTTAAAGACGACACACCACTGACCAAGCAAATGGAAGCAAAGATAAACAAATGGGATTATATAAAACTAAAAAGCTTCTGCACCTCAAAAGAAAGCGGTGACCAAGATAGAAAGACAATCCACAGAGTGGGAAAGGATATTCACCCAATACCCATCTGACAAGGGGTTAATATCCAGGATATATCAGGCACTGGTAGCCCTTCACAAGAAAAAAACAGCCAACCCCATCAAAAAATGGGGAGAAGAAATGAACAGAAGCTTCCAAAAAGAAGAAATTCGAATGGCCAAAAGGCATATGAAAAAGTGCTCTTCATCTTTAATCATCAGGGAGATGCAAATCAAAACAACAATAAGGTACCATCTCACACCAGAGACTGGCACACATCCAAAACAGCAAGAACAACCGGTGCTGGCGTGGATGTGGGGGAAAAGGGACTCTGATCCACTATTGGTGGGAGTGCCAACTGGTATAGCCCTTTTGGAAAACAATATGGGCATTCCTCCGAAAACTAGATATTGAGCTCCCATTTGATCCAGCAATAGCACTCCTGGGAATATACCCGAGAGACCGGAAAAACGCATAGCAGAAACACTATCTGTACTTCTTTATTCATCTCTGCGCTATTCACTATAGCTAGAATCTGGAAACAACCTAAATGCCTGAGAACAGAGGACTGGCTAAAGAAACTGTGGTTCATCTACACTATGGAATACTATGCGGCTGTCAGAAAAGATGAAATTATGAAATTTACCTGCAAATGGATGGACATGGAGACTATCATGCTGAGTGAAATTAGTCAGAAGGAAAAGGACAGATATAGAATGACTGCATTCATTAATACGACATAAATAGATACCTTGTTTTACTAAATGTGGGAAATGGTAATGGCAGATTAAAACTCACCATTGAATATACACAAAGAGACTTAAGTGATAAACTCTAAATACCTGCAGGGCTAGCCACAATGTGTAAAATAAGAGGGAGAGAGTGCAGAGACAGAGAGAGAGAGAGAGACGAGAGAGAAAGAGAGGAAACTGGGGTACCTGCTATTAAGGCAGCATGGGGGTGGCGGGAGGAGGTGGGGTACATTGGTGGTGGAAATGGGGCACTGGTGGAGGGATGGGTGCTGGTATACTGTATTACCAAGAACCAATTATGAACACCTTTGTAATTGTATGTTTCACTGTGGTATAATAAAAAATTAAAAAAAAAAGAACCTGCCATTTAGGCAGGACGGGAAGGGGAGGGAATTGGGGACATGGGTGGTGGTTGAGGGGGCACTGGGAGGGCAGGGTGCTGGAACACTGTGTGACCGAAACCCCAAGCGTGAACAACGTTGTAACTGTATATCTCACGGTGGTATAATAAAATGTTAAAAAATAAATTAATTAATTAATAAAATAAAATAAAATAAAATGTCCCTTCTTCAGAAAGTTGTCTCTTGACCTCTCTTCCCAAACAGCACCTCTGTCCATTATCTAACCTACTCCTAATTTTTCACAATAGCACTGATAAGTACTTAAAATTACAATATACATTTAAGTACTGCTGAGCTACTTCAATCATCACAATGTAAGTAAACTCCATGAGGAGAGGGACAAACTCTGTCAAGTCCTGCTCGTAACTAGAACCCACAACTGTGAACAGTGCTCATAAATGTCTATTGAAGAAACCAACTAATAAACTGAAACAACCGGTGCCTAGAATTTATATAAATAATGTGTGGAGGAGGAAGAGAGCAGAGCCCTACATACACTGGACAGGAATCTAGGCGCCTAATGATGAGGCAGTGGCCGCAGTATTCACAAAACACAGAAAGAAGTACTGAAAAGTGTGGGGGAGAAGGGGGTCCACACTTGGCACTGAGCAGAGGCTCCTCCCAGTTCAGTACTCAGAAGTCCCTCCTAGCAGTGCTCAAGTGGCAATAAGTGGTGCCAGGAACCAAACCCAAGCTTCCTGCACACAAAGCATGTAATCTGGCTCATTGCAATCTATCGGACCCAAACACTGAACAATTGTCTGCTCTTTCCTCAGAAAGTATACTCTTCACCATCTAGGACACATTTACAGTTACGCTATTACAAAATTATAGGCACATTAACTGCATTTGCCACGGTTAATGTGGTTAACGTGTGCACTTTAAAGACACTTTATTTATTTTGCTTTTTGGGTCACACCTAGTGATGCTTAGGGGTTATCCCTGACTCTGCACTCAAGAGTTACTACTCCTGGTAGTACTCAGGGGACCATATGGGATACCAGGGATCAAACCCAGGTTGGCCACATGGAAGGCAAACGCCCTACCACGGTACTATCTCTCTGGCCCCTAAAGACACTTCCAAAGAGCTAACTTAAGACCCTTACCTCTCACAAGATGGGACTCTGTGAGAGCATGAAAACAGGTGAAGGCAAGACAACTGCCACCAGAAACTAGGAACAAAGGAGTATTTTTAAGTGTTTCCCCTAGGCAAAAAGTGTAGCCACATAGGAAGATCTGCAGAGCTAAGTTTTGATGGTGAATGGGGACAGAGAGAATCTGCAAGGTAGAAAGCATTTTAGTAAGCTGACTTTCTAAAAATCTGAAATCAAATGGAGACTACCCAACATGACTGGCCAGAAAAAGCTTCAAACAAATTCTGTGAAGACAACCAGGCCTGGGGCCCTACGAAGAACCAAAGAATGAAGGGAAAGCAATGATGCATTACCCCTCGAATGAGATGCCCTAAAAAAAGACACAGACATACGCAAAAATCAGGATTCCCAAGGGCATCACGGAATATGGGCCTTAGGGTTTAAAATCCACAATTAAGGGGCTAGAGCAATAGTATAGCAGACACAGCACTTGCTTTGCACACGACCAATCAATCAGGGTTTAATACCCCAGCACAAAAAGGGGGAAACAATTTCACCTTTCTTACAAATATTGATTTTTT
>JAJIBD010007848.1:0-54987 GCA_021461705.1 Cryptotis parvus | reverse complement strand
ACTTTGAATCTATTTTATTATTTCTAACACAAATGCCTACTTAACTGTTTTATAACAAATAACAACTTGTTTTATAAAAATAACATTTGTGCAACTGTTTGATAAAGTTAATAGTTGTGAATTCTACAACGTTTTGTCAACTTATTAATATCAAAATGAATAGTAGTAAATTTCATCAGTATAATTTAGATATATGTCATTATTCTTCATTAGAAAAGGTATATAATAATTATTCCTCTGTTGTTTAACAATACTTGCAAAAGAATTCTTGGAGTTAGTAATCATTGTCTACCTTTCGCGGCAGTTTTCGTTAGGGTTTCTTCCACTCAACTATAAAATTCTTGCTAACAGTTCCAGATGTTTACACAAAAATGTCCAAAGTCAACATTTCAGTTAGAAGGAATGATTATGGGATTAGCTAAAAAGTAAACTTTCACCGAGGTAGATGTGTTATGGGACAATAACAGCAACAATTCTGAAGACGTATTCATCATACTTTTCATAATTCTGAGAAAATATCCACAAGCCACATCAAAATATGACTTAACCATTATCTGTGGGATTAACCATTATCTACTGGACAAGTCTTTCTGCCACCACAGTGCATACCACTGCCTGTACTTTCTATTCAGGGTTCCAATCCTGGTTTATTTCTGTGGTCACACTCTGGGTCTACACTTTCCTTGCCTCTATCTTGTCTTTCATACTTCCAAGACTTTCAGCTTATTTTTAAAGCTACCACTAGTATTTAGAGTAGACTTTTTCCTTATTAATAATAAACCGAGATCCAAGAAAGACAGGGATCATTTTGGTGACTAGCCTTTTCAACTATTTCCAACTGTGACTCACACTTCTTAAGGTCCATTCTTCATTGCCAGAAATGCTTCTTAACTTACAGATGTCTGAGCAGTCCAAAACCTGACTGCGAAAGATTTGATTATTATAGATATTTTATAAAAGAGATGGCTGCAAAAAGCAACTATAACAAATCAAATTAATTTACTGAAAAATAATGAAAACTTTAAAAATTTTTTCATTATACCACTATGAGATATACATTTACAAAAGTGTTCATATTTGGGTTTTAGTCACACAGTGTTCCAGCACCATCCCTCCACCACTGCCCATTTCCCTCCACCAATGTCCCATAATTTCCCCTCTCCCCCAGCCTGAATCTATGGCAGGCAATTTTCCCTCTCTCTCTCTCTCTCTCTCTCTCTCTCTCTCTCTCTGTCTTACACAATGTGGAAAACAACTTTTTTTAATTCAAAGAAAGCTATTATAGTTTATTATAGACATGAACAAAAGATAATAGCTGATTTCATATGAATACTTTAAAAATTTCAACATTCAATTTTAATGGCTTTTTTCTTCATCAATGATTCACATATATTGAACATCCACTGGAGCAATCTGGAGCCATATTAAAATAACTCTCCCTCTGTGAGACAATATAAAATAGCTGAAAAAAGCCTCCTGTGTACTCTCTAACAAACATCCATAAAGCAAGCCACTTTCTATTACATATATTCGAAAATATGAAATTTTGTCTCTTTAATTGGCTGAATTCAAATTTATGTAAATGCATCCATAATTTTACCATTTAAGGAAATTGGGAGAGGATCAACAGAACTTAAGACTCCTGACTGAAAACAAGCAGCCCAAAAGCTCAGGCAATTTTCCATCAAACTTGGGAGAGGACTTTGTCTTTCAACATGCCCTGAACTTAACAGAAATACAAGGCAGGACATCGAGACTGTCACATGGCAGATACTAATTGTTCCGATTAAAGTCTAACAAGCTTGCTTCCCTGCTGCTTGAGAATGTCTCTGACTTTTGATCCTGACATCAGTGTCTTACAAGAATTTCGCTCTGCTCTGGACATTCCTTCTGATGTTGATCCAGGAATTAATGGATTGTGAAAAGCTGGCAGGATATCATTTAAAAAATAGAATTCCTAGTGTATAAGTGATGAAAAGGTATCAGAATTCACATACTCTAAAGTATGAAACCCACACAATTCTCAGGTTTGGGTTTGGTAGTTTTTAGTGTTAGCTATCTCTCAAAAGAATTGAAAATAAGATAAAAAGTTTACATGACAAATAATTCTTTCATCAAGTAGAAAAATAAATGTTTAGAAAATATTAAAATGTCATGATATAATTTTTCTGACTACTTTTGTGTATATGGTTTATTGCTTATCATAAGGAACCTAGTATCTTTATACAATGGAAAAATTTGCTTAGAAAATCTAAAATCAGGGCCAGAGTGATAGGATAATGGGTAGGACATTTGCCTTGCATGCGGCCGCCCATGTTCAAACCCCAGCATCCCATATAGTCCGCTGAGTGCCTCCAGGAGTAATTTTTGAGTGCAGAGTCAGGAGTAACCCCTGATCAAAGCCAAGTGTAACACAAAAAAGCCCTCCCCCAAAAAACCCTAATTTTTTTTAAATGGCCTGCAATGACTCTGATAATAGTTATACAGATCTCTAATAATTAATAACACATTTGCAGACACAGGACCCTGGAAAACTATTGATCAAATGAAGAATTTTAATTAAGAAATCTAGCTGTAATTTTTAAAGTTTAAATTAAAACTGTCTAAAGACGTGCTTTAAATTAAGGAATTCTCTTCAGGATTGAAATTTTACACATCAGGAGATACTGCCTTGCATTTCATGGTTCTGGAATAATTACTAGATGCCAGTGGATAACTTAAACATAGCTTAGAGTCATTGACATTAATGAGTGACAAGCATTACAGAACATATTTAGTAATTTTAAGTGAAAAAGTAAAAGGATTTTTGAAACCCCAGGGAAAGTACCATAATGGCAACAATATAATATATTGAATAAGGAAAGAATTCTCCTTTCTGTCATAATGATGGGAAATTCAACAAGTAAAGAGAAATATAAGTCAACTAATTTTCAGAACTATAATTAATGTAAAATTAATAATGTTAGGTATTTTATTCATCTATTCAAGCAAATGTCTAATTTTCACATTAAAATTTGCATCAACATTTTTAAAAACAATGAATTCCTGATATTGTTTAGAAAGATTAGTTTGGGGAAAGATTGGTTTTATTTGGGGGGGCAGAGGATCCTAGATAGAGCTTATAAGGCACAGAAGTCTCTACTAGTGATTCTTGGCCAATGCGTCAGTGACTCAATGATTCTTGGCCAATGGGTCAGTTCACTGCAAGCGTTCAAGACTGCAGTGGTTGGACCAGAGATATAGTACAGCAGGAAGGGTGATTGCTTTGCATGTGTCTCAAAGATTTAGTCTCCAGCACAACATATGGTACCCTGAGCCATGCCAAGAGTGATCGCGGAGCACAGAACCAGGAGTAAGTCCTGAGAACCACCAGGTATTGTCCAAAAAATAAAAGAATATGCAGTGGTGCTTGGCCTGGTTAGTGTTGGGGATTACTCAGACAACCCTGACTGGAGGCCTACCAGGTTCCAGTTATGCACAGAGAAACATGTCATGCCAGAGATAAAAAAATGGGTAGGTGGGGGAGGTGGAGGTATGTAAGATAGAGAAGGGACCAGTTTGTCAATAACAGTTGGAAATGGTTACGCTAAACTAGAACTGATATTGAAAGTAGTTAAAGGAATATACAGGATAACCCTTCAGTGTCTGTATTGCAAACCATAATGCACAAAAGAGGGGGAGGGAATGGGGGGGAGAAAATACCTGCCACAGAGGCAGGCTGTGGGAGTGGGTGGGATACTGGAGACATTGCTGATGGGAAACGTGCACTGGTAGGATGGGTGTCGCAACAATGTATGACTAAGACCCAACAATGAACAGCGTTGTAATGGTCTAGTTTCATGGTAATTTCATAAATAAATTAATTCAATAAAGTACCACATGTGGGGACTGATTCAGAGCAAAAAAAAATGAGGTAGGCTTCATACAGGACATGTACTCTAACACCTGTACTGTCGGGCGGGGGCGGGCAGTGCGGAGATGGTGCCAGGGTAGGCCGTGGCGCCCGGGCTCGGGCGCGGCGCCGGAGGGGCCGGGGCGGGCCGGCGTTCCCCGCCCAGCTCTGTTGGGGGGAGGGTCTGCCAGGGGTCCCTCCTGCCTCCTGGGCCTTCTGTGCTAGTTGGCCGGGTGCCTTGGGTAGAGGGGGGTTTCGGTGGCGTCCGCCGGTCCACCAGCGTAAAATCCAGCCTCAAGTCTCCTCTCTGGTTTTATTTTCAGGGAGCCGCGTGTAAGGTCGGTTACGGCGGGGGGGCGGGTGTGGGGATAAGGGGGGGGGGATGTTTGGCACCTGCTTTAATAAATGCATTTTTTATTGAATCACCATGAGATATATTGTTATGATGGTGATCATGACTGAGTTTCAGTTATACAACGACTCAACACTCATCCCTTCACCAGTACACATTAACTGCCACCAATATCCCTTTCCCTCCTGTCTACCTTACCCTGCCTCCAGTTTACTCTAAAGTACTTCTCTCTCTCTCTCTCTCTCTCTCTCTCTCTCTCTCTCTCTCTCTCCTCCCTCCCTCCCCATTCCCTCCTGTTCTGTCTCATTTTCCTTTTTAGGCACTGCAGTTTGCAATATTGTAATTGAAAGGGTATCATGTATATCACTTTACGTTCTTTTGAGCTCTCAGTTTTTGTCCAAGAAATTACTTTCAACTATCATTGTCATCGTGGTCCCTTATCTGTCCAAACTGCACTTTCCAAACCCTTTGTGGCAAGCTTCCAACCATGGACCAGCCATTCTGGCCCTTGTTTCTGCTGTTTTTGAGGTATTATTCTCATATTACTTTTTTTTAATATCCCACAAATGAGTGAAATTTTTGTCCAACTCCCACTGAATCATTTCACATAACATGGTACTTTTCATTTCCATCCATATGAAGTAAATTTCATGATTTCATTCATCCTAGAATTTGCATAATGTTCCATTGTGTAGATGTACCATAGATTTTTTGTTGTTTGCTTCTATTTTTTGGGGGTCATACCTGGCAATGCTCATGGGGTTACTCCTGCACTTGGGAATTACACCTGGCAGTACTTGCTCAGGGCCCATATGGGATACCAGGGATCAAACCTGGGTTGGTCAAGTGCAAGGCAAACAGCCTACCTTCTGGACAATTGCTCCAGCCTCGTATCATAGTTTCTTTAGCTACTCATCTGTTCTCAGGCATTTGAGTTGCCTCTAGATTCTGATTATAGTAAATATTGCTGCAATGAAAATAGGAGTGCAGATGGCTTTTCTGCAGTGAGTTTTTGGTCCATTAGAGTATATTCCCAGGAGCAGTACTGCTGGATCATTGGAAACTCAACTTCTACTTTATTGAGGAATGCCATAACGTTTTCCCAAGAAGATTGGACTAATTGGCATTCTCACCAGCAGTGAATGAGAATCTGAATCTGTTTCTCTCCACATCCATGTAAGCACTGGTTGTTCTTTTTGATTGTGTGCCAGTCTTTATGGCATGAGATATCTCATTGTTGCTTTTTCTCATCTTCCTAATAATTAGGGAAGAGGAGACACTTTTCACATGCATTTTTTGCCCATTTGTTTTTATTTTATTTTTTTATTATTATTTCTTTTGCATACCAATGGTCCCCTGAGCAACACCAGGAGTAATTCCTGAGTGCAGAGCCAGGAGTAGTAACCCCTGAGCATTGCCGGGTGTGACCCAAAAAAGCAAACAAAGCAAAAAAAAAAAAAAAAGAAAAGGCAATGTATAGGGCTGGAGCAACAGCAGAGCAGGCAGGGCTTTTGCCTGTACGCAGCCAACCTTGGTTCAATCTCTGACATCCCATATGGTACCATGAGCACTGCCAGGAGTAATTCCTGAGTGCAGAGCCAGGAATAACCCCTGAGCATCGCCAGGTGTGACCCCCTAAAAAAACCAAGCAAACCAGATTTTATTACTTCCCCAAGAAACTTATTCGCCTGTGCCCCACCTGCCCGCTTGAATGAAACCACTTGCGTTTTTTCCGGATGAACTTGTGTGTGAGAGCATTGGTTCAATGTTTGATGAACAGTACAGGATCAGGAGACTTCTTTACGCCCCCCCCCCAACTCCCCACAGTATAACTGACCAACAACACTCCAGCAGCTGCCTCTACACCCCCTTGTTTTTCTTTTCTTTCCTTTTCAGATCACACTCGGCAATGCTTAGGGGTCACTCCTGGTGCTGCACGGAGGACCATATGGGATGCCGAGGATTAAACCCGGTTGGCCCTGTGCAAAGCAAACTCCCTACCTCCTGTACTATCTACCGCTCCTGCACGCCTTCATTGTAGCCCACCTCCCTTGTAGCACAGATTCATCATGGTTGGCCTCATCTGTATTTCTTTTTTAAGGAAGTTCCGGCTCACATATTTTCCACAATTTTTGGTGGAATTGGACATTTTTTCTTGTAAAGTTCTAGTGTCTTATATACTTTGGATATTAGCCCCTATCAGATGAGTGCTGCATAAATAATTTTTTTCCATTCTGTGGGCTGTCTTTGTGTTCTGGTCATTGTTTCTGCCAAAGAATAGAAGCTTGGTAGTGTAATGTAGTCCCATTTGTTTATCTCTGGTTGGTCAATGGTTTTCTATCCTTGAAGATGCCTTTAACTTCTATGACCATAACGAATTCAGATCTGGTATCAAGGTGTTCAGTGCATTTTTATTTTATTTCTGTGCATGGTGTTAGAAAGAAGCCGGGTTTATTCATTTATTTATCTGTATGTAGCTAACAAGTTTGAAGAGGCTTTCCTGGTCCACTTCATGTTGTTGCTCCTTTATCAAAGAATAACTGTTGACATACCTGAAGGTCTGTTCAGGATAGTCAAGTCTATTCCACTGATCTGAGGGGGTCTGTCTTTATTCCATTATATACTGTTTTTAATTACTATTACATTGTAACAAAGTTTGAAGTTGTGGAAAGTGATGCTACCATCCTCTTCTTTCCCAAAGACTACGTTAGCTCTTTGGCGGAGATGGAGTTTATGTACATACAAATTTCAGGGAGTGTTTGATATATTTCTTAAAATGGCATGGGTATTCATATAAGGAGACTGCATGAACGTACAATACTTTGGGAAGTATTGTCATTTTTATATTAATCCTCCCAACCAGAGCAGGGTTGTGTCAATTTCCCCAAGTTGTGGTGTAACTGTCTCTTTTGGTACAGGGTGATGTTTGCTTAGAAAACTGGGAGTGGTTTGTTTTCAATTTCTTGAAAAGCATGGAAAAAATTGGCAGTATGTTCAAGATTTGAAAGAATTCATTAGTGAATCGATATAGACCTAGGTTTTTCTTTGTGAGGAAGACTTTTGAATACCATTTGAATTTCATGATATTGATAGATGTGTTCAGGCATCAGCCTTGAAAGTTACAGGAGTTCAGAAATTACAATTTCTTCAGGTCCTCTGTCACACAGACTATCAATAACCGATAATTCTTTTATCTTAGTGGTGTCGTTATGATGTTTCCTTTATTCGATTCAATTATAGGATTCTTTCTATGTGAACAGCTAGGTTTATCAATCTTTTCTCTTAAAAGAACTAGCTTTTGGTTTCACTGATCATCAGGATCATATTTTTATGATTCCAGTTAATTCGTCTAATTTTATTATTTTCTTCTTCCTCCTGTTTGGGCTCCTTATGTTTAACAATTCAGTTAAGGGGCAGCCTAGTTTATGTGGGCTCTCCCTGCTGATGAATGCCTGTAGCAAATTCTATGTCATTTGCTGTTCCACAAGGGGTAGTGTCCTCACTCTGTTGATTCAACAAATTTAAAATCCCTGAATCTCGTTGTCAGAGGTTAGAAATTAGATATTGAGTTGTTTTTTCATTTGTTTGTGATTAACTCTTTAGTGCATCATCTGAGAAAATAGTTGATATGATTTCTATGCTCTGACTATGAAAGTATGTTTACGTCCCAGCTGTGTTCTATTTTAGAGAATGACCTAGGTACACAGAAAAAGAATGTGTATTTGGCATGGAAAAGAATGTGTATTTGGCCTTTGAGGATGAATGAACATACACAGACACACGGACAGCCACACATATACACACGCTACTCTAACTCCCTCTCATTCATCCTCATAAAGGTGCGGTTTTTACTCTAGTTGGCCTATCAAGAAGGACAAAGTGTTATTGAAATATCCAACCTCTGTTGTTGGGTTCTGGTTCTCTGGTTCACTGATGGAGAACCAGAGACTCACAGACATGGGGCAGAGCTGCCTCTGTCCTGTGCCCAGCCGCTCATGAGGGCGCCCGGGAGGCTGGGGGCCTAGCCTGGCGCCACCCAGGAGCCTCTCAACAACGGAACCCCAGGGGAGCCATTCCACATCAGACTCCCTCGCACAGCTCCCCCAGGACGACCCGCCGGCCCGGCAGGGGGGTCAGCTTTAGAGGTGATACAAGTATGCCACCCACACAGCAAGCCACTCATGTCGTATATGATAGGCCAAATAACAGTAACGTTTATATTAGGTCATTCCTATGACCTAATATAATGGTTTGAGGCTCTTTATGTTCCTGGAGCAATCAGATGTCCTTGGGTTTTACTAGCATGAGACAGGACATATGGAGATATTACTGGTGCCCGCTCTACCAAATAGATGATGAACGGGAAGATAGTGACAGTAATAGTGAAGTTGTTGGTACCAATATCTTTCTTCAAGTCTATTAGCAAATGTTTTATTTGGTCCCTCATTAGGTGCATATACATTCAAGACTGTGAGTTCTTTCTGATGTATATATTCATTGATCATTAAAAAAATGACATTTGCTGGCTTTTTATAACCTTTTTCTTATAACGTTTTTCAGCCTGAAGTCAATGTTGTCTGTTACTAGTATGGCCATCCTGGCCTTTATGAGGGGATTGTTTGCTTGATGAATTTTTATCTACCTTTGACTTTGAGTCTGTGTTTGCTCTGATTGTTCAAATGTGTTTCTTGCAGGCAACAGAGCGTTGGGTTTAATTTTCTAATACATCCTGCCACTCTGTGTCTCTAATTGTTATATTTATCCCATTGACATGGAAAGAGATTGTTGTTATGGAGTTTTGTGCTATCTTTTAGCAGGAGTTTGGCATGTTTGAGGGGCTTGTCTATCTTAAAGAAGCCTGTTTTGTTCTTCTAATGGTGGTTTTGAGTCTATGAAGTTTCTGAGTTTTGCTTACCTATAAAGTTATGTATTACTCTTCCAAATTCGAATGAGAGTATTTTTTTGGTGAGGCATTCATTTCATTGAGTTCTTTTCACTATATCCCACCACTGTTTTCAGGCCTAGAGATTTTCATCTGGTAAGTCTGCTGTAATTCTTAGGTACGTTGTCTTTTATTTAATTTCCTTCTTTGATCTTTTAGCTTTCAGTATTATATCTATAGTTTTTGTAATTCTAATTAGAATGTGTCTCTGAATATTATTTGTGTTTCTTTTAGCTTGAACCCTTCAGACCTCCAGGATCTGGTCCATATACTCTTCAGCTCTGGGTAATTGTCAGCAATGATGTCTTAAACTTGCCTTTTCATCAGGGTTGTCTTCCTGCTGTTCTGGAAGCCAATGATTCTTTTATTATTCCTCTTGAATTCTTCTCAGGGTTCTTTTGTCATTTGGGTTTATTTTGAGGTTCTTTTCCATCTTCTGTTATTGTCTGGAGGTTTTCTGCACTTTATCATGGAATTCAGTGATTCTGTCTTCAGCAGCTATTACTCCATTGCCAAGGCCTTCCAGTGAGTTTTCATTTCACCTACCAAGTTTTGCAGAAATGTCATTTCTGTAGTTTTCTCATTTCTGGTTGTCTGTTCCATTGATTCTTTAAGCTCTTTATATATCTTCAACAATTCCTTTCTAAATTCCTTACTAGAGAGGCTATTTACCTTGTTGTTACAGATTGAGTCTGATAAGCTAGCATCTTCAATAAGTGTGGTGGTTTTCTGTGTTGCTTTACCATTGTGACTTTTGTAGTCTGGAATGTTTTTTGTGTTTTGTTGTGTGGTTAGGTGCCAACAGTTAGGATAATCGTTCTATGTTTACTATGAATTCTGGAGACATGACAACAGAGGGAGTACTGTCATGGGGGACAAAATGGTGATCCTGTATAAGAAACAGGAGCCCCAATGCACCTGAGCTTCCTCAATTTCCTGGGGTCAGTATTGGGGCTTTAGTATTTTTCATTCCTCATATGATAAGTTCATGAAATAAGGTGACAAATTTAATAAAATAAGCCAAAACCAAAATTATAGACAACATACCATCTTTTTCTATATACAGCTTATATTGGTTATATTCCATTATTTATATAATGCTATATATTTTTAAATATTTAAAACATTCCATTTTTATGTAATCGCAAGTTTATAAGAACTCTTAATATGTTTGATCACTATCAAATTGAGCATTATTTGCCCAAATATATTTTAATTTGACAGTTCCTACATATTAAGGCACTTTCTACACTCACAATGTAGATGATTGTCAATGGACTCCATTATACTATGAGCTCCTTAAAGGTGACAGTCTGTCTTTATTATCATATCCCTGCACTAAGAGGGCACTTAATAAAATCCCTATGAATAAATGAATGACTATCACTCATACTATAAATTATTCCCTTATATCAATGGTTTCTTTCAATCTTCGAGTGTATGCTCAAGTACTTCTTGAATAAACATAAAATATATTTAATATTAACATGTTAAATTCAAGTATTGTTAGAATTTAATGACATTTAATCAGAAATTATTAAGAAATATATATCAACTAAATTCTTTTTTTGATATGGTGATTTTATTAAATTTGAACTTCTATCAAATTAATATCCACTTATCAGTTGAATTTTTTTAAGCATAAGGTAGATTTAAAGACCTCTCAAGTCTGGTAAAATTATATTCAAATTAAGCAAGTATTCTACAATATCTACAATTACTCCCTACACTCAGAATAGTTTTTAAAATTCTCTTGACATATGTCATTTCACCCAGTCTCTTTTTCACATTTCTTGCCTAAAATAATCAATCATTAAATAAAAATATATTAGAAACTGGGGCCCAAACTAAGAAACAAGACAGGAGATGGGAAAGGAAAAAAAAAAGAAAATGAAATGTGAGATGAAGCATTAAAAATGGTTTGGCCACATTAAGAAAAATGACTGAGAAATTTGCAAAAGTAAGACAGGGGTATAAAAAGTATTATATATGACAGGTGGGGTAAAAATAAGACAGTTGAGAGGAAAGAAATGAAAACGAAGAGAACAAATTAGACAAGCCATTCATTTGAAATCACTAAAAGACTGTAGCTCACCAACATAAGACAAGATATGTCAGAGCTAGCATGTCTTCCCTTTTAATGCCTCTCGGGCTCTTTTCTTCATCTTGTGTGCCTTAAAAGTATAAAATGGCATTTGATTTTAAATAAACTATTTTTAGATTTCTAGTTTTCTCCAGTCTGAGAGACAAGCAAATACAGCAACTGAAGATTTTGAATAAGCCTCTATAATTCATCAGTGTTAAAAACAAAACAAACAAAAACACAATTGTTTGATGCACATGCCAAGAAAAGGGGTAAGACACAAGGACCATGTACCCCCATAGTCACTCCCATTTAATCTTTGTTAATGACAAATGACTTAACTTTATTATTATTATCATTATTTTTTATTTTGTTTTTTGGTCAAACCCGGAAATACTCAGGGGTTACTACTGGATGTGCATTCAGGAATTACTCCTGGTGGTGCCTCAGGGAACCATATGGAATGCCAGGGATCGAACCTGGGTAGACTGCATAAAAGGTAAATGCCCTGCCCACTGTGCCATCACTTTGGCACCCTTAACTTTTAAAGCTATACTATTTTACCTGATGTTCATACCAGAACCACTCTGTACTTCTTTGATTTTAAAGAAATGACTGATACAATTTGGAAAAGGAAAACCCAACCACTAAGCCAAGTTCAAGTCAGCTTAAAAACCTCAAAGGAAAGAATATTATTAAAATTGTTTGTTCTATTAGTTCCAAGACTATATAAAAGCTGTAGAGTTTGGGCACTGTGAGGTATTAAAGTTAACCTCTCTACATATTCAGGGTTCCATGAGAACATTGCTTTGCAAAAGATGCTGTAAAGATCAGCAGTACTCAGAGACACAAATTTATAGAAAGTCATGTGAATGGGTAAAAAGGGTAGGAACAGGTAAAAAGACATTCTTCCTTCCTTCCTTCCTTCCTTCCTTCCTTCCTTCCTTCCTTTTCTTTCTTTCTTTCTTTCATTCTTTCTTTCTTTCTTCCTTTCTTTCTCATCCTTCCTTCCCTCCTTCCTCCTTCCTTCCCTCCCTCCCCTCCTTCCTCCCTTCCCTCCTTCCTCCTTCCTTCCTTCCTTCCTCCTTCCTTCCTTCCTTCCTCCTTCCTTCCTCCTCCCTCCCTCTCTCTCCTCCCTCCCTCTTCCTCCCTCCCTACTTCCTTCCTCGCTCCTTCCCTCTCTCCCCTCCCTCCCTCCCTTCCTCCCTCCCTCCCTTCCTTCTTTCTTTCCTTCCTTTCTGGGTCACACCCTACAATGCTCAGGAGTTACTCCTGGCTCTGCACTCAGGAAACTGAACCCAGATCAGGCCATAGTCAAGCATTCTACCTGCTATACTGTCTCTCTGGCCCCAGAAATCATCATCACTTTTAATGACTTCAACCCACCTACATACAAACTTCCAATGGTAGTTTTCTATTTTTGTAATTTCTGTATTGTTCATGATTCAGAATATACATGAAGTAATAGTTAAAAATTCAGTACCTACATTTCCAGAATAATACCAGCAATTCACTTCTCAGTTTTTAAAAGAAGTGCAGTTAATTAATACCTTTGAAAGGTCTATACCACAAATCAATTAACTTTTAAATATGAGAGTTGGACTTTTATACTCCCAGCATGACACAAAATTAAATTCCATTAATTATTTGAAAGTGAAAAGTTACTACAGGAAATATATTTATACTCCTAGAATATGAAATTTTCATAGTGTGATACAACACACTATGGGCTACACTAGCATGAAACAGGGGCATATGGAGATGTTACTGGTGCCAGCTCGAGCAAATCGATGAACAACAGGAAGACAAGTGATTCAAGTGATACAAAACTAAGAAACACTTTTATTTATTTTTTGTAGTTTGGACCACATCCAGTGGTGCTCGGGTATTACTCTGGTGGGACTGTGGGGACCATGGGGCCATATGTGGTGCTTGGGATTGAACCTGGCTCAGCTACATGTTAATCAAGCACCATAACAACTGTACTATCATACCAGCCCCAAAAAGAAATAAGCTGTTTTAGAGTGGCAATGGTTTGATATTAAGCTACTATATGTTAAAGGGTGCTAGAAACTTTAAATGACAACAAACTTCAGGAGAAACATTACATTTCTATATGATTGGTACTTTAAATGAATTTTCCACAATTCAAAAGAGATGATGACCATAAATCACTTCTTTGTCTACTTATCAAAGAGGATTCATTAGATTTCTCAAAAATCTAATTTAGAGTAAAACTGTGATGAATAGTTATGAAAAATGATCACTTCATGTACTGATGTAGAAAAAGGTTAAATACGTATATGTAAAAGTTCATATATGTATGTTAATTTTTATATAGAAGTATGTCTATAAATGTTACAGGAGTTATCTCTGAGGAACAGTTTTAATTGTGAGACTTTAATTTTTATTTTACAAATTTCTAGATCATTTGTTCACAACATATTTTTAAAATGGTGGGGGAAGAAGACTAATTCTTTAGGAAAGAGACTTGCTTTCAAAACAAGATGACTGGGGAACTGCATGGAACCTTGATTCTATATTTTACATTTGCAAACAATACATCCCCATAAGCAAAATGGCATACACATATAATCCCTCAACTGGCTAGAAAGAAAGTTATTTGTCAATGGATTTACTGAGGCAAAAAATCCCAGGACACTGGTTGATAATTATCTATAAGTAACTTTGTTGATGGGATATAAAATGGTGAGCACCAATAATAACTAAATTTTGTGAATTGTATGTTATAAACCTAGATTAAAATATTTAAGTTCCTGGAGTTCAATGTTTCAATGACTCCTCAAAAGTCACATTCATTCTGCTTTATAGAGCCAGGACCTGGGGGAATAATAGCAGTAAGGAGTTGGGACAAGAATATCAGCTTGCAGGGCCGGAGCGATAGCCCAGCGAGTAGGGCATTTGCCTTACACGCAGCCTGCCTGTGCCGGCCCGGGTTCGATCCCCGCATCCCATATGGTCCCGAAAGCACTGAGAAGAGTAATTTCTGAGTGCAGAGCCAGGGAAAACCCCCTGAGCATTGCCGGGGGTGTGACCCCCCCCAAAAAAAAAAAAAAAGAATATCAGCTGGTGGGGAGGGCAGGCACTTCCTGATCATGCCCTCATTGAGCATTATATAGATTAGAAGTCACACAGGCTCTGATTTCCCCAAGGGTTGCGAACACGTACAAAATAATAGGAAGTGACAGGGAGACAGATGACTGAGATATAATTTAATGTCAATTAAATAGACTATATACCTTAAATTTGTCCTCAGAAATAACATGTTAGAAATAAAAACAGAAATACACATTTATTATTTCACAAAACATAAAGTTTCCTTGTAAGGAAAAATAATTATTTACTATAGAATACAGCTAAATTAAAATTGTATGCAAATTTAAGAAAAAAGTTACTGCATGTAAGTGCATGCAGTTACAAAAAAAGATGTAGCTTGATCCATATTTAATATTTGCAAGTCATTAAAAGTCAAACAAGAAGTTTTTATATAACTGTTTATAAATATATATATATATATGAATATAGGTAGTTCTTTCATTAAACCATGTCAAAAATAGGATTAAAAATCCCGCATTTAGAAATGGTAATGGCAGATTAAAACTCACCATTGAATATACACAAAGAGACTTGTGATAAACTAAATATCTGCAGGGCTAGTCACAATGTGTAAAATAAGAGGGAGAGAGATGCAGATACAGAGAGAGAGACAGCGAAAGAAAGAGAGGGATACTGGGGTACCTGCTATTAAGGCAGCCTGGGGTGGGCGGGAGGATGGGGGTACATTGGTGGTAGAAATGGGGGCACTGGTGGAGGGATGGGTGCTGGAATACTGTATTACCAAGAACCAATTGTGAACACCTTTGTAATTGTATGTTTCACGGTGGTATAATACAAAATTTAAAAAAAATCCCACATTTAAATTCTTTTAAAGTAAGCTTGAGCATGCCCAAACAGCTGAGATAAAGCTTCATGTTGAAATACAGTAATGTATCATCTTTGAAGATGCCTTTAGCTTCAATGTCATGGAGGGTTTTTCCTATATTTTCTTCAATGTACTTTATGGATTCAAGTCTGATATTGAGATCTTTAATCCACTTTGATCTGATTTTTTGTGCATGGTGTTAGACACAGGTCCAAATTCATTTTTTACATGTCGCTGCCCAGTTTTCCCAACACCACTTATTGAAGAGGCAACAAAGCAACTAGAAGAAAAGATAAATATATGGGACTACATGAAACTAGAAAGCTTCTGCACCTCAAAAGAAACAGTGACTAAGATACAAAAGCAGTCCACAGAATGGGAAAGAATATTCACCCAATACTCATCTGATAAGGGGTTAATATCCAGGATATATCAGGCACTGGTAGAACTTTACAAGAAGAAAACAAACAACCCCATCAAAAAATGGGGAGAAGAAATGAACAGAAACTTCAGCAAGGAAGAAATTCGAATGGCCAAAAAACATATGAAAAAATGCTCATCATCACTAATCATCAGAGAGATGCAAATCAAAACAACAATGAGATACCATTTTACACCACAGAGACTGGCACATATTCAAAAGAACAAGAAAAACAAGTGCTGGCGTGGGTGTGGGAAAAGGGGACACTCATCCATTGTTGGTGGGAATGCCGGCTGGTACAGCCTTTCTGGAAAAACAATATGGACATTCCTCCAAAGACTAGAAATTGAACTCCCATTTGACCCAGCCATACCACTCCTGGGAATCTACTCTGGGAAACCAAAAATACGCAGCGGAAACACCATCCCTACTTTTATGTTCATAGCAGCATTATTCACAATAGCCAGAATCTGGAAGCAACCTGAGTGCCCGAAAATCGATGACTGGATAAAGAAGCTTTGGTACATCTACACAATGGAATACTATGCAGCTGTTAGGAAAAATGAAGTTATAAAATTTGCCTACAAATGGATGGACATGGAGAAGATTATGTTGAGTGAAATTAGCCAGAAGGAGAGAGACAGTTACAGAATGACTGCATTTATCTGCATAACATAAATATATGGGTACATATTATGATACCAATATCCAAGGTCAAGTGAAACATACATCAGGAGGTCCTGTCAAAGGTGGAAATTATCACAAACGTGGGAGTCAGAGGCTAGGTAAGACAGAAAAATGGAACAGTGTGCTAACAATTGTGAGGGTACTAATGCCAACCTAGAACTGAGCATTAAATAGAGGCAAAAGGATACACATGACAACCCTTTTAATGTATGTTCTGTAATCCATAGTCTGGAGAGGAAGGAAAAGAGAAAGATAGAGAAATGGAAAGAAATAAAGAACCTGCCATGGAGGAGGGCTGGGGAGGGGGAGGGAACCGGGGACGTTGGTGGTGGGAGATGGGCACTGGTGGCGGGATGGGTGCTGCTACACTGTATGACCAAAACCCAAATATGAACTTTTTAATTGTATATCTTTATAATTGTAAAAATAAAAAATTAAAAAAAAGAAATACAGTAATGTAAAGATCATGCTTTATTGATATAGAGATAAGATACACATAACACAAATGCGTGTATCGATCTCACAATATCTCATACTAGGCAGACGTTTTGCTTCTCTTTGGTTGCCATTTTAAGTATGTCAGCTACTCCTCTGCCTAGAAATGGAGGAAGCAAATCTTACAAGTCTTCTAAGTTTTAGAATGGTGTTCTGGAATGTTGTTATCACAAACATGAATCCAACTGGGATCTAAGAGGAGGGTGTCACATATCTCATTTGTGGCTAAGAAGGCTGCTCAACTGGTACTTCTACATAAAGCAAGGAACAGGAGGGTAGGGTGAGATGAAGTTCCTGGTTCTGCACCTTTAGAGGTATAGAGTCATTATTTATTTTCATTAAGACAGTGAGATGATGCCCTGTTTAATATTAAAGAACACCAAGAAGCTTCAAAAGGGGGAATTTGAGAAACACAGGGATTGTAATTAATCTGGGAAGAGGCTATAACTATATGAATAACATGAAATAAAGCAAATATCACTTTTTCCCAAATTACAAGGTCATGAAAGAAAAAAAAAAAGGTGACTGATAGAACAGATACATAGAAAATTATTCTAATTCTTACATTTGCTTATAAAAGTTTAAAATAAAAGTTTATGACATATATGCATCAAAATGTTGAGGCAAATTTATGCAAAATTCTATAAACGTGAACTCAGATTTCCGAGGCTGTGTGGTGCCACTACACACTGCACCCCTGAGAATTCTGACGTGCTTGGCTGCAGCTATGGATAGCCTTCATCTGCAAAAGAAACCAATCTACGCTTCAGAGTCGAAACAACCATTTCCTATCCTGGCCAATTAGCCTGCTGCAGTCCCCACTTTTGATAAAAAGCAAGTGAGTATCATAAAAGCAAACCAGGGGATCTCATGTCAGAACTGCTAAGACAGCCATAGCTATGATACCAAGGCAGATGTTTCCTGTTTCATGCAGCAGAGGCGTCAGCCAAACATACCAACACTCATCTCTAAGAGATGAACCCAGAGTGTTTACTACTCTTCACTTAGCTATCCTGAGCAGAAAGAGAATGGTCAGCTCATGTGGTGCTGGAGAGATGCTCAATGGACTGAGCACACAGTCTGCATGCTGGAAACAGCTTCAATCCCCAGCACCAATGATCCAGTGAGAACCACCAGGAGTGACCCCTAAGCACAGTTAAGGAATAGCCCCTAAGCTCCACTAGGGTGTTACAAAAACAAATGTCCTACCCAATTTCCTGTCCCCTAAGGAGATGTGAAGACCAAGCCAGAACTCTGGTGATTGATTTTCCTGCCTGCAGTCTCAGAATGACCAGAGAGAGCTTTCTAAAGTACAAATCAGATTATATCATGCTCAACAGGAAGAAAATAACTGCTCTCACAGCTCAATCTTCATTTTCTAAATCTCCCCTACCCCCATGTCATTTTTTGTTTTGCACTGCCAGGGATTAAACATAGGGCCTCACACAGGTGAGGTACCATTCCACCACTGAGTCACATACCCTAAACCAATTTTTCTCTAACATTACAAGTAAATCAGCTATCGATAAATGTGTAACTACCATTAAATTCAGAATGCATTTCTCTCAGAAACAACACTATAATAGGGCAATAAGACCAACAGTGAATCCTCTCTGCTGGCACAAATCATCCTCCTCCGCTGCTCTGAACCATAAGAAATAAGCTAGAACAGGAAGACAGGGAGTTACACTCCACGACTGGCATTTCACAAAGATGCCAGAAGCAAGCAACTCTAATTTCCACAAAGATGAAGAAATTATGGAAGAAGTGGGGTGTGATGCCCTTATTTTTTAACTGTACTGATTCACACATATGAAATTGCATGGGCTACTTGTAAGCACAAGTTTCAGTTCATGCACTTCAAATTGAATTATGGAAAACAATAATCTAGATTTTCTGACTTGGAGGACTATAAACTCAAGCAAATTTTGAAAATATGTCTTATTAAATAAAATTACAAATATTATAGGAATATATGTGTACAAAGGAATCACAACCATCAATAATAATGATAAATAGAAGTAATTCTATAAGATCTAGAAGCTATAACTAGAAACTATCTCACATAGAAAAGCACTGTTTCACTAAAAATGTGATTCCAATGGCTACACACCAAATTATTTCACTGATGGCAAGTACATACTCCACTGAAGGGGTAACAACAAATATTAGAAAAAATACTTCTAAAAATTAGCAGTCAGAACACATTACATTTTATTTTTAAAATAACACTTGGCAATACATAACACAAAATAATTCAACACTTTATAGCATATACCACCTTTTGTTTTCTAATTTTAAAAGATAATATAACTAAAGTAATGTACTTTTTCATAGAAAACAATGATTAGAGCAATGTTCTTTTATGTACACCAGTATTGCTGTTCATGTTGCAGCAAAGGATGTGTATTCAACCTGGATTTATCAATTGGCAGTTACTTCAAAGAAAATTTAGCATTATCAGGTGCAAAAAATATATTTTAAATAAGTTCCTATTAAATGGAGAAAACTTTCAAATTGCAGTTTAAGTCGTAGTTTTTTACTTAAAAAATATCTGTCAAAGGGTCAGGCTGATAGTACAGAACACAGGGCCCTTGCCTTGTATGAAGCCCACCAGGCTTGATCTCCGGAACCCCATATGGCCCCCGGAGCCCACTAGGTGTGAACACTGAACGTAGAACCAGAAGTAAGCCCTGAGCACCGACAGATGTGGCCTCAAATCAAACAAACAAAAATGTTATCATAATATAAAATTGTCAGTGCAGAAACTTAGCTTGTATAATTATAAAATATTATTTTTTTAATTTATGAGGACATGGGAAACACATTTTAAGAGGTTCTCATAAAAGCTAAATGCAAGGAAATAACTTCAATTCATATACATTTTAGGTCAAAATAAAAGAATCACAATCACCATCGTGAAAAGTTTTTCTCTGGATGCTCTGGGAATGTTTAAATAAAAATAGTAAATTCATGACTTTGTTATTTCTTACAAAACTAAGTCCTATTTTCTTTATTTTTGGTTTCCAATCACCATCTACATGTAGCTTGAAGACACTTCCTCAAACAGACATCACTTTTTTTCTCTTTCGGTTGCCTCATGCAGTGGTGCTCAGAGCTTTCTCCTGGCTGTGTAATAAGGGTCACTCTGACAGAGACCTGAGAACTACAAGGGTTGGCTGGGATCAACCCAGGGGGCCCATGTGCTAGGTAAGCACCCTACCCACTATACTATCCTATCCAGCCCCGGACATCCCTTTTAAAAGACAGTATCATACATTATAACCCCTATATGTAGGTATTGCAAGCCACAATGCAAAGGAGAGAGAGAGAGAGACAGAGAGAGAAGTGCCTGCCATAGAGGCAGGCTGGGGTGGGGTGAGAGAATCCGGGCACATGGGTGTTGGTAAGGGTACACTATGGAGGAATGGGTGCTGGAACACTGTGTGACTGAAACTCAATGAAGAACAACTCTGTAACTGTATATCTCATGGTGGTATAATAAAACAAAAAAGTTGAAGAAAATATAGTATCATTAGAATGTTGCCTTAGTTTTCTTTTTCCTGACCTCTACATTACTTGGGCTACATTTCCTGTTCAGTATCCGGTGGCACTTGCAGAGGACTACAAGAGCTAACTTTTATCTTAATATTAATAAGTTTTATAAAGGGAAAAAGGTCACAATATGATTCAACTGTTAAAAGTCAGATGGTAGAAAGAGAGTAAAAAATTCAATCTACAAAAAAGCAAAATAATAAAAGTAAAAATGCAGTCTAATTTTTTGGCAACATTAAGACATACTGATTGTATTTCAACCATATTCTGAAGTAAAAGTTTTCCATCTTCCCCTCTCCTGACACTACTTCCATCCTCTGACGGATTGGCTGTGTATCAAATCTGAGAAACAAAATCCCTATTCTATGCAAGGTCCCAATTTCAGGAAAATGTATTTGATAGATAATTTTGCTGAAACATGATTGTAGTGTTTTCTGAACACGCGACAGTGATACTTAAAAGTTATGAAGCCAGTTCTCTTGCATGGACTGAAGACACAGGGAAGAAGTGATCATAGCAAGGGCAAGTTTAAACAAGATTTGAATTGGAAGAACAGTGAGGGGTCCATGGCAGAGATGCTGCTGATGAAACAGAGACACGCATTCACACACACACAGCCCACATTAGAAATGATTTACTTTAAAGTGTTTTGTGGGGTGGGGGAATTGCTGAGGAGCAAATCTAGGGTCCCACAATATAACTGAAGCATATGCTCTGTCACTGGCTACATCCCCATCCAGGAACAAATCATTTTTAATAGAAGTAACCAAGTTTTTTAATAGAAGTAAACATTTTGAATTAAAAATTTAGTATATATATATATATGTGTGTGTGTGTGTGCGTATATATGTATATGAATATATAGAGAGGGAAAGAGAGAGTCTGAACACATGCTCAGACTTAACTCCTAGCTCTCTCTTGGAGGAGCACAAGGAACAATATGAGGTGCCAGGGATCAAACGCAGGTCAGCTGTATGTTATTTTTTTCTTTTTTGGGTCACACCCAGTGATGCTCATGGGTTACTCCTGGCTCTGCATTCAGGACTTACTCCTGGCAGTGCTTAGGGGACCATATGGGATGCCAGGGGTTGAACCCGGGTCAGTCGCATGCAATGCAAATGCCCTACCCGCTGGACTATTGCTTCGGCCCCCCCATGTCTGCAAGTGTCTTAGCAATTAATCAATTAATGAAGGCAAGTGTCTTACCTGTTGTACTATATTTCCAGCCCTTGAAAAGATTTTTATTTTTAAAAAGTATCTGCATATAAAAATTAATCTGCTAATGTGATATTATTTTGGATGTGATATTATTTTGGGAAAATGATTGGCCCTCCTCAATTTTTTACTGCCCACCAGAACATTTTTAATAAATACCTCTTAATACTTCAGACTAGCTGAGTACAAGTCACCTCTACAGAATTCTTTGAAAACTAGATTCCTGGTATTGCCCCAGATCCCCTGAATGTGGTCTTGGCAAAGCCGGAACCAGTATGAGTCTGAGGCTGTCAGGTCTAACAATCACTGGCCTTTAGACTGTGTTGAAGGCATAGTTGATGCATCAAAACAGCCAAGTTTTTAAAAAATGATTGAAAAGTTAATTTAATCAAAGATCAGATTTACTATTTGTTCAATCTAATTTAAAAATTTTGAGGTGAAGGTTTGGGTCACATTCTGAAGTTCTCAGGGACTATGTGGTGCAAGGGATGACACTGAGGTTGGCTGTATGCAAGGCATGTGCATACCACAGCTTCTGAATTTCTTCTTGCTCCTCCACTATTTCAGGTGAGGCTGGTCTCCAGTTGACATCATGGAGCCATCCTTCAAGGAAGGTGGATATATGTGGAACACATATCCCCATGTGCCATATTAATGGGACAGCACTTCAGCTTGGTGTGCAGATTCTTATTCAATATGGCAGAGGCTTGATCAGAGACGGAAATCATTTCTCTGAAAATATACTATAGCTTTCAACAGAAAGTGAAAAGTTAGTATCAATATTCTAAGAACTTCCTGTTAAAATACAGGTGGAGATGATGACATTTCATTCACATAAATGGCATTCCTAAAAAAATTAATACCACAGATAAGATATTCATTAAAGTTTCTTATGTATAACTGTTGAAGAAGTTGGAAGATTCGTTGAATGATATAATGGGTACTATTTTCTAGATTGCTTCTTAATAAAAATTATTAAGTCTCTTGAATGTACTTATAAAATACTTTTTGATAATTTAATATTTCCAAATCAGATTTTGAAAAATACCATATTTCTAAAAAAATTTTCCAAAGATGGAAATATTATCCTTAATGTGCTCAGATAAATGCAATTATGGTAAATTCCAAAATTAATCTCTCTAGATTGAATGTCATGCATTATATGAAAGTTTGCAATTTCTAATGCTTTATAAATCTTATTTTTCATGCTATATTTGTATTATGTATTGGATGCTATATAAAGCAAAAACATTTTTAAGAGTCACCACAAATACGACTTTTTTTGCTTTTGTTTTTTAGCTTGGTACCATGATTTACAAAGGTTTTAATAACAGTGAGATTTTTGAAAAGTTTTTTTTATATCACTGTGAGATAGGACATTACAAAGTTGTTCATGATTGAGTTTCAGTCATATAGTGTTAGAGCACCTTCCCTCTACCAGTGCACATCTATTTTGATGGGACCACATAGAGAGCTCAAAGGGTTGGAGCACATTCTTCCATATCCTGCAAGGCTTCAGGTTCAAGTTCAGGGACCACGTGGTCCTATGAACACCTTTAGTTGTGGGCCTTAAGGCTCTTGAGTTCAGTGAGTTCACAATACCTGGACCAAGCATTAAATTACACATCTGCACAGCTGAATATAACTCAGGATGGCCCCTAGACCCATTCCATAAGCAGTGCTTATGAAGAATTTCTCAAAGTATTAATTTTTTTGCTGTTCTTAAAAATACTAACTTAAATGTGCAAAGAACCTAAGCAAGAAGATAGTTAATTAACAGGTATGTACAATGTCTAACCACATGATGAATACAGCAAGTACTAATAATAAAATAAAATTTGTATATATTTAGCTATAAAATATTAAAATGTCAGTACCAAATCCTGAAAAGTAAAACACAAAAAATTGTGAAAGATGTATTAAATTACTCATTTTAATTTATGAGTAATTTTATATTATTTTACTCATATATATGTGTATAAAATTTTTATTTTATAACTTTTATTTGGGTATTATCCTTAATTATCACTGAGAAATAATTGCTAATTATAGTAATAAATAATCACTTTCCATTAATCAATTGAATTATTATAAATTATGATCGAATAATTACTAATTATAGCAATAAATAATTAGTAGTATTCAATGATTAATGAGAAGTAATTATTAATGATTGCTTAATAAATAACTGATAAGAAACCTAGGAAAACAATGTAAGAGTATTATAATAGGAGAATGGCTAAGTACAGTGTCCTTAACCAAAGTACCAAAGACATAAAACCAATAAATATATATATATATACAGTAAGATGTATTTATGTAGATGCATATATATAATAGTTATTAGGAGTAATAAATGAATGAAATTATGAGGTTCCAGAAGACCTTCAATCTGCTTACTAGTCGCTGGAACCTTGTGAAAATGATACAGTTCCAGACCAGATCTGAAGACCTGACACAGAGGAGCCAACAGTTTAAGTCCTATGCCCAAGGAGTAAAAGCAGCAATGTTCAAAGTCAAGAGAATATAGAAGCAAATATAATTACCCAGCCTTGTTTTAAAATGCTCTTGTTTTATAAAGCTATTTGGGGTATGTTATAATGTAGATTTCTTTTTTTAACCGTGCATTGGTGTTAGGAAATATATTTCTTACTACTGAATTTAATCAAAGTATGGAAGGTACCAAGATAGTAGGGGTATAACGCTTAAAAATTTTACCCTTAAGAAATGGTAATGCAGATTAAAACCACCACTGAATATACACAAAGAAACTTAAGTGATAAACAAATATCTGAGGGCTAGCCACAATTGTAAAATAAGAGGGAGAGAGATGCAGAGACAGAGAGAGAGATAGAAAGAGAGAGGGAAACTGGGGTACCTATTAAGGCAGCCTGGGGGCGAAGGGAGGGGTACATGGGGTGGAAATGGGGCACTGGTGGAGGGATGGGTGCTGGAATACTGTATTACCAAGAACCAATTATGAACACCTTTGTAATTGTATGTTTCACGGTGGTATAATAAAAAATTTAAAAAAAAAAAAAAGGTTTTTAAAGATGAAAAAAATTTTACCCTTAAAAATTTTTGGTTTTGTTTTTGGGGTCACACCCAGCACTACTCAGGGCTTAGTCTTGGCTCTGCACTCAGGGATCACTCCTATCAGACTTGAGACCATATGGAGTGCTGTGGATAGAACCTGGGCTGGTTATATGCAAGGCAAATGCCCCACCCACTGTACTATGACTCCAATCCCCTTAAAGCTCACCTTTTCACTCTCAGAGAATTGTAAAAAAGTGAGAAAGATCAGTAGAATATCGCAGGTAGGGAAATCAGAAGGGAGGCCAAATGCAAGCACACAATTTGAGCTACTATCTTCCTGCCTGGTTGCAAAGAGGCACATGAATGAGAGAGAACTGAGGAGGAGGTTAGAACCAAAACTTTCATCTGTATTCTCATTTGATATATTGGGAGTTGTATTCAATTGTGTTGGCGCAACCTATTTCATCACATTGATTATAAGTGACCTAGGGGCCGGAGCGATAGCCCAGCGGGTATGGTCCCCGAGCACCACCAGGAGTAATTCCTGAGTGCAGAGCCAGGAGGAAACCCTGAGCATTGCCGGGTGTGACCCAAAAAGCAAGAAAGAAAAGTGACCTATAGGCAAATGTTGTAGAATGGTGACTAGAAAGCAGACAGAGGGCCACAGTCTAGTTTTGTTGTATTGTTTTCAGCTGGGCTGTGATAAGAACTACCACTTTACATAAGGCTCCTGGAAAATGAAAAAGTACCAAAATCATAAGGCAGAAGGGCCATAGATACTGAGTCAAAATGTTTACAGAAACATCAGTTGCAAACTTTAGCAACAGACAGGACCAGCGACACCCCCAGCAGTGGAGACCACTTATCCTCTGGTACCATAAAGCTCCAAAGCACTTAACTCACACTTGTCACTTGTCAATTGTCTTCCCGTTGTTCATCAATTTGTTCAAGCGGACGCCAGTAGCATCTGCCTTTGTTGGGAATGAGGTCCTATTTGTTATTGTTTTTGGCATATAGAATTCACTACGGGTAGCTTGCCAAGCTCCTCCATGGCTCTGGGTTCATGGCAGGCGGCAATATCAAAAAAAAAAATCTTAGAAGCTATATACCTCTCTTTAAAAACTTCACTGTATTTTGGTGTTGGAATACTGAATGAAATCCAATCATAAACAACTTTGTAACTGCATGTCATAATGATTCAATTAAGAGAGGAATTTAAAAATAAATAAAAATAAATAAATAAATAAAAACTGTATCAGTATTTTAACTGCTATTTAAAATTTTTTGTCTTAGAAATGATTGACAAAAATGTCTCCTCTGGCATATTTTAATTATTGACATTACTAAATAAAATGGTTAACTTTTTCTTTTTCAGTCTATCCAGTTATATTAAATTGAGAGCAATTTTATGTCAACTACCAGCTATTAAAGTATATATAAACTGCATATATAAACTCTTCTTTGACAATCAAAATGTTTACATCTTTATGTATCACCTATATGTCTTATGAATTAATATTTTACAAATCTTATAATTACCATTAAACAGAAAGATTCTGTCATAAGAGGAGGTTGATAATAGTTTTTAATTATAATAATGTCAACTATATCCAATGGCTTTTAAAAATCTGTTGTGACATTTCTTCATCATTTAATACCTATGAAACCTAAAAAAAAATGATGGGCAATGCTCAATATCTAAAAATTTTGTCTATACCCTACTCTTAATTACTCAATATCAATGATTCCTTTTCCTTTTTTGTTTTGTTTTGCTTAGAACCACGCTTGGCAGTACTCAGGGGTCATCACTGGTGGCAGCAAGTATCAAGAAAGAGTTAGTGGATGCGGGAAAGGGGAATCTCATCCATTGTTGGTGGGAATGTCGACTAGTACAGCCTTTTTGGAAAACAATATGGACATTCCTCCAAAGACTAGAAATTGAGCTCCCATTTGATGCAGCCATACCACTCCTGGGAATACTCCCTGAGAAGTCAAAAAACACACAGCGGAATCACCATCCCCACATTTATGTTCATAGCAGCACTATTCACAATAGCCAGAATGTGGAAAAAAAAACAGAGTGGTCGAGAATTGATGACTGGATTAAAGAAACTTTGGTACATCTACACAATGGAATACTATGCAGCTGTTAGGAAAAAATAGCTATGAAATTTGCATATAAATGGATGGACATGGAGAGGATCATGTTGAGTAAAATTAGCTAGAAGGAAAAGATAAATATAGAGTGACTGCATTTATTTGCATTACATAAATATATAGATACATATATATGTGTGTGTATATATACATATTATAATACCAATATCCAAGGTCATTTTGGACAAAACCCGGATCAGGAGGTCTTTTCCAAAAGTGGAATCTACCACAAGCATCTGGGAGTCGGAAGTTGGGTGGGAAAGAGAAGAGAACAGTGTGCTAACAATTGTAAGTGATAATACCAACCTACATCCTATCACTTCCGAATCATCTATTTGCTAGAGCGGGCACCAGTAATCATGTCCGTTCATGCTAGGAGAACCAAAGGCACGCCCCAGGAACAAAAGAGCTAACCATAATAGGTCAGGAATGAAATAAGGTTGGCATATCAAATGTGGCGCGGGCGGGGGTCCCAGGGTAAACCCAGACCCCCTGCACAAGTAGCCCTAATCACCCATTGGAACAAGGTCCAGGTGCCGATTATCACCTCCCCACCCCATGGGCCCCAAAACGGAGCTAATGAAACTTCCGGAAACTCGCGCCGCCACCAGGAGGAGGGGCGCCCCGGTTCTGCCGAAACCGGGGGGTTTGGGGGAGTCAGCCAAAGGCCTTAGTTCATCACAGCTACGCACGCTCCGCAGCCCGGCTGCTAGGGCTGGGGCCTGGGCAGTTGTGGTCCGCCGGCCCTGGTCAGAGCTGTCCTGTGGGCTCACAGCCCCTCCAGGTGGCGACACCGTGCACCTGGGGGTGCCGGTCTTCATCTAGAACATCTAAGTGAAGGCGTTGGGGTGCTCGGGGCCACACTGGCAGTGGTCAGGTGCCACAGGGGGGCAGGCCGAGCGGCTGCCCAGGCACGGGCTCGTGGTGCACGGCCTGCAGTCGCTAGTTTCAACCTAGAACTGAGCATTGAATACAGGCAAAATGATACACATTATAACCTCTAAATGTATGTATCACAAACCACAGTGTATAAGAGAAGGAAGAACAGAGAGAGAGAGAGAGAGAGAGAGAGAGAGAGAGAGAGAGAGAGAGAGAGAGAGAACTCTCCATAGAGGCAGGCTAGGGGAGAGGGGAGGGAATCGGGGACATTGGTGGTGGGAAATGGGCACTGGTGGAGGATTGGTGCTGAAACAATGTATGACCGAAACCTGGACATGAACGTCTTTGTAATTTTATATCTCATGGCGGTATAATGAAATATTTAAAAAAAAAGTTAGCCACATTAACCTCTGTATTTTCCCTCCAGTACCAACATCAATTATTTCTTTAATCCTACTCTCTATAAGGTTTCATTTTCTTTCCAAAATGGCCAATAACCTGCTTTATTTAACTGACCAAAAATATATAATATAGCCTTCTTCAAATTAACTGTATGATTCCCACTTACTATTATCTTCATATGTTAACTTTTTAAACCCTTTCTATATTTCGGTTAATGAAGAATATTGTCTATTCAAACAGCAAATACTTCGTTCTAGTCCCCATTGTAATTCTATTATATTGTCTCATCTTACAAGTATCATATTGCCATGACCTCATTTGCCTCATCAATAATGCTAATACAATGGATCACTTTTATGTGAAATCTTTAAAAATATTCAAATTTATAAAAAAATAAGAAAAATGATAACTGGCATTGTTTGGTGGAGAGCAGAGGGCAAATAAAACAGAACAAATTTATCTATAAGATCCAGCTTATAGATAAATTTCATGCATCTTTTGCATCTATAAGATGAACAAGGCCCGAAGACCAAGACATGATGGCTATCGTTGGTAGCACTGTATTCTATAACTGAAATTTGCTGGGCAGAACCTAAACGTTCTAACCAAACTGAAAGAATATATGAGTTGATGGGATGTGTTAATTGGATGTTGGGAATCTTTTCAGTGCTTCAGCTACCAAATCACAATGGTGCAAAAGAAAGTAATGATAAATATGTGATGATTATGACAATAACTAACACCTAATGACAAATATGTCCCAGATACTGCTTCATGTGTTCATATCTTTATTAACTATTTAATCCCTACATCAACACAATGGGATCATTATTTACTAGAAGCTATAAAATTCAGAAGACTGGACTGTTTGGCTTCAAGATTAATTTAACGTTAAAATGTTTTTGCTTTATTCTTTTTTGGCTTTGTTAGTTTTGACTCATACTTTGTTAGCTTGGGCTCATACAGTGGGTAACAGGCAACAAAGCACCAGGGCCATCCTGTGTGGGGGTACTTGGGGGCCACCAGAGCAGTGCCCAGAAGCACTAGACAGGGTGCATCTAGTGCTCCGAACACAGTAATGGACTTTATGTGCTCTATCACTTGAGCCAAATCCCTGTGCCCAATTTTTTTTTATTTTTTTATTTAAGTACTGATAACACACAGAATTTGTACAGTATATTTTCAGCATCTAATTATATACTGATTTATGCATTCCCTAATAGTTTCATGGGGGGGAGTCTTATCTCCAAAACAAAGATGTAAATTTCCTAAGGGCAAAGTTGGAAAGTTCTCCAATCTCTTCAAAGCTGGTTCACACAGAGACAGAACACATACAAATTTGGTATTTCATCATTTAAGTTTGTCTTCTTCAGTCACTATTTGAGTGAGGGAAGGGAGAAAGGGGAAATCTTCTCCCACCTAACATAAAGTTAAACAAATAACTGCCAGAATCATAGACCCTTAAAGATAATACACGGTGCTGTTCATTAGGGATCTTAGGAGACATAACTCCTAAAGGTGTCCACCTGGTGGTTAGATGGCAAAAGACTGTGATCTGTGTGAAATTTCATTTTGTTTTGTTTTCAGCCTTTCCTTTGCCCCACACACACACACAAACAACAACACACACACACACACACACACACACACACACACACAGAGGTTTTTTGTCTTTGTAATTTTCTGTAAAGATAACCTCATCACTCAAACAATACAACAGACAAGTTCAAAATTCTTTGTTATTCTGTTATCCAAATGTAGAATGTAAAATCAAATCAAATACCAGAGGTGTAATTGGAAAATCTGACTAATTTCTTCCTTCTAAATACAGCACTGCCCACTAGAAGTGACAATGTGGTTACTGAGCATCTCAAATACAGATTGAGAAGCCAAAGAACTAAAATTTAATTTTATTTAATTTTATTAATTTAAACTTCTAAATGATTTGGGCATAGTGTACTGGGCAACATAATTCAACAAACATAATTCACTTTTGATTGGCCAACGCTAACACTAGATCTACCAGTCTCTAATTTGAAACTTTTAATACTTTCTTCCCAATGGCATAAATTAAATGTTGAGAAATGGATGTAATTTTACCATATTCTTTTACATGTGATCTTTTAAGCAATTGGACTAATTTTTCAAGATATAACAATGATGATTTAAATTTAGGAAATTATATAAAATTCAGTTTTTGATATAGCTAACTTGAAAAATTGAAGAGAGAAAACAGAATAGTGCTATATCGTTACCATCTATAATTATATAAATACTAAATAAGCAAATGATTGACTTATTTGAAAATCAAAATTTTGGGTAATAATTTTGTTCTTTGAAACTAATGTTAAGAATAAATGAGAAGGAACCACTACTGGTGTCTCTTAATAAAATAGCAAGCAATAATTTCTAGAAGAATCTCCTTGTCAGAAATTAGTAGTCAGGCTTCTTATAATCAAGGTCTTAGTAAACAGTCACTGACAACATCAGATTAAGTGAGAGCCAGAAAATACAGTCAATCCTTAAGACAGTTGGTTTTCTTCCCTCTAAGGATATGTCTTTCTCTGATACTGTTTTAGTTTTTCAAAGGAAAAAAAATTCATATTCTTGTCCATTCACACAAACCTCTCAGTGAGCATTATTGTTTTGGGAGGAGGGATAGCCAGAGCAGGCAGGGGGCCAGGGCTGTTGACGAAAGAGATAGACTGTCAGGTGAAGATAGAATGCTCTGCCCTCTCTAACCAGCTGAAGACTCCGCATGATTGTTTTCTTACAAATAATACCTGTGGGTGTTGAAACTATTCAGGGAATCTATCAAACACACTCTTTCACTTTGCTGCTGTAACTCTATAAAATTTATTCTCATTTCAGAAGAGTCATAGGCAATAATAGCTGTAGGTGGTTGAGTAATTTAAGGAAAATTTGTCAGGTCTACTTTCACTTACTTTACCGGAACAATTTCATACTTATTGGAGGGTTTAAATGCAACATTGTCTATTGCAGCATGATTAAAACGTTCAAAATAAGAGCTCTGCTAGTTGTCTAGGCAGTAATTATCTTAAATATAAGTAGAAATAATATCAAATTAGGATATCTGATCAGAAAAGGAAAATAAATACTATAACATAATTTTTCCTATTTATTTTACAATAAAAGTCATTAATACATAAATGCATAAGAACAGAAATATATGAACAAAATGTAATTTAGAAAAAATACTTTAGTAATATATTAAGGATAAATAATTGTCAAGGAAACTCAAACACCAGATCTATTAACTTATGTTAGTATCTATATAAATGCAAAAGAGTTATAAAAGTATTTATTTAAAATATCTACATAAAAAAGAACAAAGTAACAGACTTACCTGATTAATTTTTCCTATTAAGTCACTCTATTTACATATTAAGATATTATATAAATACACATGTGACCTTTTAAAAATTTTATATTAGACAACCACAAATTCACTTACAATTTACAGATGGATAAGTACTCAATAGCACTTAAAGATGTATTTCCATATTGCTTTATCTAAAAGTACTATAAAATATGATAACTTAAAATTTAAATGGCTCATGGAAAATTGTGATAAAGTAATTATTTTTCAGATGATGACTTAAGGATAAATAAATGTTCTTAGACAATGCCCAAATAGAACTTGCCCTTCATTAAATTATTAATGTTCTGCACCATATACACATTAAAATCTACCTTATTATAAATATATCTTAAAACAGCATTTAAAAAGTAAATTGGCTCTTAATTTTTGAGGAATATTTGATGATTATAAAGATAAAACTTTTAATGGGCAGTCATCCAACTGGGAGGGCAATAACACTCTTGATTTTTTATGCAACTGAATTGCCATGCAAAAATAGAATCATCGTTATCTAATTTTTCTCTAAAATGAGTTATTTAACATTTTTCATGGTAAAAAGTTCCATTTATGCCAGTGGTACACATTGACATTTAGTAATAAATTTAAGCAAATTTATAAAAAATATAGATGAATGTTTTTTCTCCTGTCCTAAACAGGTATATGATAATTCAAATGAAATGCCCCAGGAAGACGACCATGTCATGGATAACTGATGGAAAAGAAACAGTATTTTAATTTCATTTCTCATTTTACCCCATTGTCAGTTTTTCTCTCTCTCTGCAATAATTACCTATGCACAAACTCTAGATGGCAATATTGCACTTACTGTACTTTAGAGAAAATTGTCACAGTCAGTCCCCACATATCCTCTTTATCAACATTTTATGTGCCACGGATCTATAGCCTCTTATTATAAGTGTAATGAAGCAGAAGTTATTGAAGCATTTTATTGATTGCTCAGATCACAAGTTTACTGCCATACTGAATTGGCACCTTACTCGCTGAAGCAAACTGCTGACACCTTTTTTAAAAAGTGACAACTACATCTATTTCATGACCAGAAATCCATTTTCATCTCTATCAAGACAAGAATGCAATTTTCACTTCATTTAACTGATGTTAGGCCTGCTCAAAGCATGACACTTAGAAAAAGGCACAAGTTTAAGGTTCTTAAAATACTTCAAGTAACTAGAATGCAGCTTGGTTTCAGGGGGAAAAAAAGTAACTATCAGTCAAATCTACAAACCACCTAATATTCTAAAATAATTATCCAGAACTTTTTTGGAAATTGTTTTTATTTTGAAAACTGACAACCCTCAAAATATTAATAGGAAGTTATTTGGTGTGTGTGTGTGTGTGTGTGTGTGTGTGTGTGTGTGTGTGGTGGGTACATTTTGTCCCAAGGATTCAAATGACATGAAAAATGTCACGTTGAAATAAATATCCTGTGTATTGCCTGGGCAAAGGATAAAACAGGAAGAAATAATCATTTTTTAAAGATTTCTATAAGTGGTGATCTAATATATAACATGTGACCATAGTTGGAAATACTGTACTATATATTTGAGAGTTTATGGAAGTAGATGCCAAATGTTTTCATCACAAAAAGAAAATGGCAGTTACTTGAGGTTATAGCAGTATTAGCTAATCCTTCGTTGTTGTAATCATTTCGATATGTATTACAAATTACTACATTGTCCACATTAAACCTACAGTTTTATATATATTTGCTTTTCCACAAAGCTCTGAGAAAAACGTGATGGCAGACTAAAAAAAAAACATAGATTTCTATGTCTTATATGAATGAGACACTGAAATAATTATGCCTCCAGCAAGGTAAAGACCAATAAATGATCTTGACATCTGGATATGAAAATAACAAAATTTTAAAACTTCTTTTTATGCAGAATCAAAATACTAAGATCCTTTACACAATAAATGTAATTCTGTCAGCATTAAATGTAATTCAAGTCATTTTTAATTGGGTCAAATCTGAATAGAATTCATTATTACTGGTTTGATACTGAAGTATCAAACTTTGAAATATGGGTAAAGTGAGCCAACATTAACTAATACAGTTTTTTAAACAAAACCTAACTGCTCACAGAGATTAGTTTAACAATACATTTTAAATTAAAAACATAAATACAGCAAATGCTTAAATGAGATGTTTCTTTCTTCATTTAATACAGTCTCACAAAATAAGTTACCCCCAAAGTTTGAAAATGAAATCCATTTTTTTTTCAATAGAAATTTAAGGCTAAGAATTTTAGACCCAATCTATAATTGAGAAATATTCAGAAAAAATCATATAATCATATTCAAAAAACCTTGCTTAGAGGAATAAAGTAAAAGGATCAGATATTCTCACACACAAAAAAAGTGTAACTTATCAAGCAGAGAAAGCTTAAAGTATTCAACAAACCTTACCAAGTCGTGACCTATATAAATAATCCAAGTACATACCCCAGAGGCTTCAGACACAAAAAAGTTCAACTTTTTTTCAATACACTGACAATGTTTAGAAAATGCCTCAAAATCTTAAGGAAATATTTGAGGTTATTTTTAAATTTATTTTTTAAGTAATCAGACAAGCTTAAGTTTAATTTCAAAGTTGATTATTAACTTTCACATGAAAATTTTAACCAGCATTTAAAATTCTGAAAATTTGCTATTTTCAGAAAATTTATCACAGGGAATTTGACTTTTTCATGATTAAGATAAAGGTTGTAAGATATTACAGTTACTCATTTCCTTTGTTTCAACTTTGAATTTCAGGATTGGCAATGGAGTCTGAAACAACTGGTAAGCTTGTTTCAGCATCTTTAAAGAATTAAATCTGTTTTAAGTTCTGTTTAAAGCTGTTTTCAAAAGAAAAATGAGGACTCTGAAGAAGTTTTAATCAAAGGTTTATGGGACTTCTGTTGGATGGGCAGGAAAGTTCACAGAAGCACCAACATTGGGAAGACAGTTCTTGAATCAACTTTCCCCAAAGTACATTGGTGCTGAAGATAGCCGTTCTCATTTATTATTTCTAGCCGCTCCTGGCCCAGTTCCAGGGACGTCTATGCATCCCTACAGTGTTTCTGAACAGACTGACATATATTTTGTTTACTGCCAGCAACTAAAAGCTCTATGCAGGATCATAAATAAAGAAGATCATGTTTAAAAATCACTAATATCATTTTAAAAGGTAGTGCAGGCTTGTGTTTTGGCCTCTGTTTAGCTGTGTTAGGCCCATGAATGACAGCTTCCCTGCTTGAAGCACACAGAAAGCACAGCCTTCCTCATTCACTGACAGGACTGTGGCCTTTTCACACGTCCCTTCCACAGCAGTGTTTGTCCCCAAACACTGGAGCTCAATACAATGGCATTCCTACTTCAACACCCCCACCAACAGCACCACCACATAACAAGAATGCTAATGAGATTCAATAGCCCCGTCACTGAAAGTGTTAACTGCACTTCATAGAAAACCGTTTATGCTACTTCAGAGATTGCCAATTAAATAGATTCCGCTTTGCTCTGAGCAATTTCTAAGATGTTTCCAGTTTTAAGGAAATAAATGTGATAAATGTAAGCCTAAGCGACTTTATGCTGTCCTAAATATAATATCTCATTTTATATACGCGAATCAGTATATATTTAAGACCACACTAATGTAGTGGGTTTAATTCAGTTGCATGCTGTAACAACCAAGTTAAAGTTAAAAACTAAAAAGTAAGTAAGTGCATAACAAAGCATGTAGTTTGACTTTACTTTTAAAGCTATAATTTCACAAGTTAAAGGGGATTTCCCTTCAAAATTCCAATACTTCAATTTAAAGTATCTAATATTTTGACAGAATCCCAGGTGGTGGGAGTAGGGGAGTGGGGGAGGGTTGTTGTCTAATGCTTAATCTCAGAAATGCAATAAATGAAAATATATCAAGAGTGAGTACAACCCTATCATGTTAAAGTTTAGATTAAGGAAACACAAATCATCATCTATCTTCATTTTATATATCTAATGATTCTTCAACACAATCTTATATAAAATTAAATAGAAAAGGCTATCTATCCTCTAAGGTCAAATGAAGCAAATGCAGTTCAAATAAAGTTCATTAATGCTAAGAGGGATAGCTGCTAATAAATCCTGCTTCTGAAAAAAACCAATTGCCAGGGTTAACACTTAACCACAAATGACCTGATAACAGTATGACTCCAGGGACTTTTCTAAACTTGAAATGTCATTTTAAATTATCAAAATAAAACAATACATCAAGGAACTAAAAAATTCTATGAATAAACACATCTTATACAGAAATTGGTAATGAATATGTATATTTAAATAAGTAAATTTAAAAATATTTTTCTTCAAATTATATTTTAAATAGAACTGAAACACTTCAAAAAATTAAACTATTATGGGCAAATGTTTAAAATTATTATAATTCATTGAAAGAAAAAAGAGAAAAGAATCTAGGCATTTTAATATTCCCAGAAAATTGTCAATATTGAAAGTTATAATGATAATTTGAAATGTTAAAAATGTTAACTTTTACTCATATTTTGTTTCTTTAACAAAATCTACTTTTCACCAATTTTGATTCATTAAGAAACTTTTAAATCTAAGCAACATATTTTAAGTATTTATTTTTGCATAATACATTGAACACAGTACAATTACTTTTATATTTTTAAATTTTAAGTATTTAGAACAATGGAAGAAAATAATAAAGATCTCTAAATTTTAAGAAAATTTGAAAATATCTAATAAAATTTGGAAATAAAGCAGATATAAATATATCTATATTCACATATATCTTTTAAGATTGATTTAAGCAATATTTTTATTTTCTCATATTTATCATTTAATAACTTTAAACTAATAAATGGAATCAAAACACTTTTATGCAATAAATAAATATAACTGGATATATTTCATTTCATAACATAACTACATCTTAAAATTAAATATTTTCATTTAAATAATTTAATCTGAATATAACAGAATGTTTTATATATGATACAATCCTAACAAAATTTTCTAAAATAAGACTGGATTTAATTTTTTTAGTATTTGTTATTACAAATAAAACACAAATGCTAACTATTAAAACCCTTTTTGGAGATACTGAAATTAACTAAATGGCAAAATGACCTTACACTTTAAGAATAAAAGTTTCTCATGGGAAGATACTTGGTTTTCTTTTTTTAAATTTTTTATAATTGAAGCACTATGAGATAGTTACAAAGTTGTTCATAATTGGGGTTCAGTCATAGAATGTTCTAACACCCAGCTCTTTTCCACATTTCCCACCACCAATTTTCATGCTAGTTCTGGGAGGTGCAAGAATCTCAGTTAATACAAATTGTTCTTTTCCAAAGCAGACAGCAGGAGGTGCTGTGTGAACACTGAGCTGAATCGCATCCCCAGGTCCCCTCCCCTGCACACAGAGAAAAATGGCAGGATGCTTTCTAAATATTCATTTTCTTCAGCAGCCTGTGGTCTGCGATAATGAACCCAGTTCTTGACTGGAACCACCCAGTTACAGTGACCCAACCCATTATTTCACATGGTAAAATGTATGCTTAACTTCATAAGCTCAAATACAAAGAGGACTCTGAAAATATAGCAAACTCATTTTTATCTTAAAAGTTGACATTATTCATTCTGTTGTACAACATGAATTCTACATTAAGACAAATTAATGTCCTTATAACTAGTTATAGAGTAGCTGAAAATAGTTATTAAAATATCAGTCTTTATACACACTAATTTTTATTCATTTATGGAATACTTAGGCATTAAAGTAAAAATTCTACTTAACCTAATAAAATACATTTATTCTATTTCTATACTTTCAGTTACTGAAAACATAGAAGTCTAATAATCATAAATGAATTAAGCTACTCTTGATATGAAGCTAGTTTGTTATTTCAATTCTCAAATTAAAGCTGTTTATATTTTAGCCAATTTCCACAAATAACACTTCTAATTTCTTTTTTAATTTCTTAGGGGCAATTCCTATTTTTTTAAAGCAACAGTCTACAGAATTTTCACATAAGGAGTTGTCTTCACATTGCACAGTCTGTAGCAAGAAAAGATGAGACATATGACATCCCATACCGAAAGACAGATACAATTAGCCCCATTATTGTTGGCTTTGAGATTACAGAAGAAGCATTTTGGCTCCCTAATGGGCGCTGAGCTCATGAAATACATGTCACAGATCTTTTTATGACACAATGCCAATCACTGCCTCCTTACAACTAAGAACATTTTTTAGAAAATAAAAAGTTGGAATTTCAAGAGGGGTGACTCACCTGTTTATAATATATTTTTGCAGACTTTAATCGTTGGTATAAGGCCAAAAGAACTTCTTGGATGTACATCTTAGCTCCTGAGGGACTGAAACCTTCTCCCTTAGACACCCAAACTGGCCCCGGAATGGTGTGATGGAATTCTGCAGGCATTTTTCAAGCAGAGCAACTATGGGGGAAAAATAATTAAGGGAAAATAAATTCTTTTGACCCAACCAAAATACACTGCCAGGAATAAGTCCCAATTCCAGAGCTAACTCTTAACATCTATTATTTATACTGCCCTGGGTTAAGTCATAGAGAGGCAATTCCCGCATTACTAGTGGCCACCATGAAGGATGTATTTATATTGAGACACCCCCCACCCTATGCAACACTCATAAGCTTTGTGCGCACACCTGAATAGTTCTGAAGTGTGCCTAACTAGCTGCACAGAGTGTCATGGTGTGCACTGATTGCCTTATCTTCTCATTTATCACAGATGAGTTGGAACCAACCTTGCTGAAATCTACTTGCATTGTCCTGATAAAATTGTAAGATCCATGTTGTTTCTGTATAGAGTTTCCTGTAGAGGAGTCTATAGCCCTAAAACGTTACATCTGAAAATTATTCATAAAATATAATGCATCCACACCTTTAGAAGTCATCTGTTACGTATCTTTACATTGCCAATGCTTAAATTACCAATAAAACAGTATGGCAAGACTGTTTAAAAAGGGGCTGGCTGGGGGTAGGATCTTAAGCCAGCATTTTATCACACCTACTTCTTTTTAAGTTTCTGGACTATAAGCTAGCCAAAGATTTAGGAATGCTATTCCAACTAAGCATTTCAGTAAACAGATCGAAGATATTTACTTGTGGGCCTGCACTGCAACATCTTTATGGACTTGACAGACATGTTTATACACTTTTCACATGATTAGCTTATAAAGTCTTTCTAGTGTAAAACAGTCAAATAACATGGCAGCTAGCTAACATTTTTCAATTTTGCTCTGAAAAGCTAGAAATGAAGAAATAAAAAGGAATCTTAAGCACACTTGAGAACCCAGAAAAAAAGGAAGTACCATATTTTTCTTAATGTGGTCTTTGACTACACATGATAAAACAAAAACACACTAAAGCAAAAACAAAAAACAAAAATATGAAAACTATATGGCTTAGCTTCTTTATCCTGATATATGTTTCTACTAAAAAATTAAACGAATCATCAGAAAATAGGTCCATGTCATCGGTTATGTTATATTTTCATATTTTATGCAGAGAGGCCTAGCATAGCAATCTGGATATTGAATTACAATTAGATTCAGCTGAGCTGCTGAGCTGCTGAGTTATGCAAATGGCCTTTGCTACTGGTATTCTGCTGAATTTTGCTCATAGTAAGAAAGTTATGTATTTTATGGCTCTAAGTTCTGCAACTCTCTACCAAAGCACAATTTAAATTTTAATATGTTCAACATTAAGGAGAACTCTGGAAATGTTGGGAAACATTGAGGGCTCTTTCAAAAATATGTATAATAGAAATCAACCTTGATTATCATTTTCCTAAAGAAATTTATCTTACGAATCCTCAGCAGTTTTATTTAACTGCTCCGTATTCACAATTATTACTTATTAGGTTTTAATTCATATACTTTAAATTAGCAAATTTATTAAACCCAGTACAGTTTTAAACATAAAAATGCATTACATAAATGTTAAACTGAAATCAAGTTGAATAAATTGCAAGTAAATTAATAATAAACTTGAATGATTTACATTCTGAATAAATTTGGAAAAAAACTTAAGAAAACATTATCAAATTCTCCAGTCATAAAGTCTTATTCTCCTATGTTTGCCAAAAAACAGTTATTAAAATTTTTATGTTGAACTAAGGGGATCCAAAGAAGAATTTTATAGATCTGCTAATGTAAAACTATTTTTTAATTTGAATTTGTACACTCTATAAGAATTGATTCTAAAACAACTTAGAAAACAAATTATATAAAAATGCAGCAGTGTCAGAATTGATATTGAGTGGAAAATAGCTCCCCTGCTCCACATGATTTATGTAATTGGGAATACTATGGAAACCAGAACCGGCAAAGCAAAGAAAGCAGTATTCACAAGCAGGTTTTATAATGGACTTCAGAATCTGCTCTGAACTTGTTGAATAATCTGTTCAGTATTCTAGAATCTCCCTGCTGGAAGCAGGGTCCTCATTATAACTACGAGAGCACTAATAAAGGTTAGCCTCTGAACTAGGGATTAGAAGGCTTTCTTTTTGGAAGCTGCAAACTAGTAACTTTGATGATATTCTTGAAAAGAAAGACAAAGCATACTCCAAGAACAAACAATGTTTCCACTAACTAGGAAGGTACAGAAAACACAAGAAAATGATATGCCTAAATACTTAGGAGGCATAAAACAGACTAATTTTTAAAAAAAATCAATTATCATTTTAAAAACTCAATGAAAAGGAATGTTTGGCCTAAAATGAGTCATAAAATACAATTTTTAAAAAGCACTTGACATTCCAATTTTAACTACACATTTTAATGTGAATAATCTTTTAAGCATTTCAGTAGATATTCCTAGTATTCTATACCAAGGAAAATACATGGGTTTTCAAAACCAACCATCTTTTCTCTTTTATGATGTTTCTTTTCTTTATTTCTAAAGTAAAACTTCATTAGGTTTAAAAAAGAAAACATGCCTGCATAGATATGTGCAAAAAAAAAATAAGAGCAATGACTTAAAAAGGACAAACAATAGACAATTTTTGATTTTACAAGGAGCATGAGTTTAAATGTATCTGAAAACAAGCAAAGTTATAATACTTTGTGGGGAAAAAGGTTTTCCCAGGAATATCCAGCATCTTATTTTGTGTTTTTACCAAATCATTAATTTCTCCTTCAAAGTGCTAATCTGAAATATTGCATCATTTAGAAAGGCTAGCTGTCTCCTATCATTCTGTGTTTCTTTCGTATTTGGGGGAAAGTCATACATAATATTTCTTGTATTTGAGGCTTTTATTATAGATGTTCTATATATGCTCCCTATTACGTGACTGTGAAAAGAACTTTGCTGTTCTCTAATTTCAGTATTTTCATTAAACAAATTCTCTGACATTTTATGACAAATGGTTCGGATATTATTCATTTCTAAAATTTACCAAAAGCATAGATCAGTCAAGTCAAATGTAACCACTCTACGAGATCATTTTCTCCACTAAAACATTTTGAAAATGACTGCTTTTTACCCATTTGTTCATTTTCTAATAAAGATTATAGGGCAAGTAAGTTCACTTGACATCCCATTATTCATAAATTTGCTCGAGTGGGCTCCAGTAACATTTCCATTTGACCTTGTGATCACATGATTTGATTATGATGGGTAAATAAATCACAATTAAAGTAGTAGCTAAACTAATTTCATGACAAACAACTTTCCCTTTTTATGCATTCTGTTTGATTCCTTTACATTTCTTCCCCAATTTCCATTTATTCATATCTAATTTTTCATTAATGGTTCATATCATATGATATCTCTAGGAAAATATTCTAGCATATTTATGCTGAATTAATTGTTCCGTGCTTCCCACAGTACTTACTGCTTTACTTTTTTCTTATCAATTTGTATTAATACCTAATTTTTCCCTTTCTAATTTTTTACTCCATAAAATAATAAATCCCTTGAAATTCGAGGTGGTAGTATTTTATTTAGAAAACTTTATTTTTCCTTGGGCCAGAGCATAGTACAATAGATAGGGCGTTTGCCTTGCACAGGGCTGACCCAGGTTCAATCCCCGACATCCCATATGGTTCCTGAGCACAGCCAGTAGTAATTCCTGAGTGCAGAGCCAGGAGTAGCCCCTGAGCATTGCTGGGTATGATCCAAAAAGCAAATAAATAAATAAATAAATAAATAGATAGATAGATAGGTAGATAGATAGATAGATAGATAGATAGATAGATAGATAGATAGATAGATAGATAGATAGATAGATAGATAGATAGATAGATAGATAGATAGATAGATAGATGGATGGATGGATAGATGATGGATGGATGGATGGATGAATGGATGGATTGATAGACAGACACAGACAAATAACTTTTTTAAAGAACTGTGACTTACAAAGTTATTGATAGAAGAGTTCTAGGCATATAATATTTAGATAAAATGGAAGTATTTAATTTGGTATAAGCAGTGTTTAGTAAATGTCTACTTCAATAACAGTACTTGGTTATACTGCAGAAAGTCTTTTACATAAGATTTATAGTCATAAATCCAACTGGACAGTCACTAAAAATCTTTAACCATCCAAGACCTGATGAGAATCTAATCAAAATTTGATGCATATACCTGAATTTTATATACATTTAATAACACACAATTTCTCTATAAATTAATTTGAAGACTAAGAAGAAAATATAGAAAGTAAACACAACTTGGCAATTGAGCATTAATTAATCAGGTCAAAGTTTATAATTTTTTTAAATACTTGGAAAATCCTATGTTATCCTACCCTGTCATAAACTGCTACTTTGGGAAAGGCACACAAAATGAGTTAAATAACACAGAGTGATATGAGATTAAAACCAAAGTAATAATTTCAAATAATAAAGTCAATCCCAGTAAGAATTTTAAATGCTATAAATGCACAGGATATGCATAAGAAAATAACCTACTCAGCATTTAGCATGAGTTTTTATCAAAACTCTTCCATATCTTATATAAAGCTTAAGCTTATTGATTTGTAGTAGAATAGGACCTTTTCTTTTTCCCAGCTAAGCCAAGGATCTAAACCAGAGCCCACAGATGTGAAGCATGGACTATATAGCTGAGCAATCTCAGAGTCCTCAGATAAATTTTTTTTTTTACAAGGAAGCAAATGTTCCTCTTGAGAGAAACTTCAAACTTTTAGGAACATATCAAGTAGAGTGAAGTTTTGTCAAGTTGCCTAACAACAACATCCAGTGCTCTCCAAAGGCAACACAGTAAATTAAAAGACACTTTGCATAATGCAAGTGAATTCACTCTGGAAAGGTAAAAAGAGACTTTCCAAAGAGCACTAGAAATTAAGTACCTAATAACTTTTCAAAAACTTTATTTAAACTTCATACAATTCCATGACCATAGACTATATGATACGATGTTCAAATTTCAGAGTATATAAGGATCTGAAAAAAAATAGATAATTTCCCTGAGCATAACTATAAAGAAATTCTATATGCTCTCTGTCCGTAAGCTTCAGACTGCAGTTTCAAACATATTCAGCTATTGTTAGCAGATAGCATTGGAAATACATCAAAACATTTTGAAATTTCGCTTTAAATTGAACTTTATTTTTAACGAAAGTAGATCTGAAAATGTATTTTCGGATGAAATAAGGTCTTAAGAGACTATAAGTAGACTGTTGTCAAGTCACGAAAGTATGGGAAGCATGCTGGAGCGAGAGGGGTTGCATATGTGTTTTAATGCCTCTCATCTAGTCTTAATAGTGGGAAAGCCCCCTGGTCCCAAAGCAACTGGTACTCAACATGATCAGCTGGGAAGATGGAATACATATTGTTTCCTACATTGTTTGATTTATCTGTGTATTTTTATTCAAACAAAAGTAAGCATATAGCTGTTGTTTTTCTTTTGTTTACATGCTATGTCAAATTTTATTGTACCTAAGGTACATGTGATAAATTTTAGCAGACATTTTCTTAAATACCGATGCCTACCCAAATTTGGATTTTTCCCTCCACTGAACAAAATGACAAGCACACGACTTCTATAGTTAGAGCAATCTTTCACAGCTGCTTTAGTTTTTCAGTGATCCTATTAAACTGACGGCACTTCGCCTGTGGGGTCTGCAGTGTTATAATACTGCTGTAGGAGACATTGATTTGTATGATGGGATCAAACTGAACAGGGATGCAATGGGGGAAGAATTTCATAGGTCATATTGTTCTTACCTGAGTAAAATTTAATTTAGAAATGTGACCTTTAGAGAACAACTAGTTATTTTAATTGCTGATTTGTGGGGTGAACATTGGCACTGGGGAAGTATGAATTCTTAGGATGTCTCCTATGTTTTGAAAACGTAGCCTGAGTCATGTCTTTTCTTAAACCGAACGAAGTAGCTGTGCATTAAATATGCTGGCACATCTTCTGCTTGAGCAAGTGGACCGAAATGGTGTGAATTGTTAATGCCTTGCTGCTTTGGTTCACGGCTTGTGATTGATCATTTGTAACTATATCTACTCCTTGTTCCATGAAATCAAGTATGGAGTAATGGGTTCATCAGATTTTGGGGTTAAATTGAGAGTGAAGAGGTACTGTGTGTGGAAATAAGAGTTGCCATGTTCAGGGCTGGCCTTGTAACAGCATGGAATCTAAAGGCGATATTCAAAACCACTTCACTCATCATACGCTTACTGATTCTGAATAGGGCCCATTTGCAGGGGACATTTGGTAGTTTTCCAATACGCTTTATGCCTCTTTCTACTTCCACCACCATGCACATCTTTTTTTTTTCATACACCCCCAGTAGCACATTGGTAGAACAGGTCAGCATACACAATTCATTTATTTAAATAACTTGATTTAGACAAGTAGAAATAGCCAGGGTTCTATTGTCTGACTCTTGCCTTTCCTTTCAACAAAAATAATAGTCCATGTCTTTAAAAACAAAAAAGATTTGTGAACTCAATTTCTTGGGCATCTAACATATGTTGTATTTGTAATAAAGTAAATATATATGTATATAAATGAAGGAACGTTAAGAATTACTTGTATCTATTTTTATGCGGCAATGTTTTCTACCAATATATATTAATTAAATATAAAAGATCAGGTATTATAACCCTTAATATTCTATAAAAATATAAAGTATTATATGAAGACTTGTTTTAGAAAATAATGAACTGAACTTAATAAATAAAAATTAAAAGGTCTTTGAGAATGTAACATTATAAATGCTTACTATAATTCACACATTTTTACATTACTTTTTATTATTACTCAAAATAGATTAACCCAAATTGTGCTAACTTAGGAACCAATTAACCTTTGACCCAATAGGAAAAGATCTAATAGAAAATCTAGTAAAACTTTGTAATAAAATCAAACATGTAAAAGATAATACATGACTAACATTCAAAGACACCTAATTATAAAACTATCAAAACTGTATTGTTCTAATATAAAGTCATAATACAAATATAACAAAGGAAATGTATCCTTTAAGTGAGAATAAGAAATAATTATATACACAAACACAGATATATTTAACTCTGTGACACAGAAGTTAAATAATGTGGGTAAAGTTCTACTCGGTTGTTTGGTCTCTTAGATACTAATGTCAAACTAATATTTTACTCATATTGAAACATTTTATTTATGATACAAAAGTAAATATTTAATAAAAATACATTTTTAAAAAAATTTTTGAAATTTATTTTAAATGCGACAAACTGACATTTTCAGAAAAAAGGTTTTCTTTTTGACATCTATTTCACCAATTTTGCTTCAGAAAAGTAATCTAAGATTACTTTTAAGAATCTTATAAGATTAACATTTATATATATATATATATAGTGTTTATATTTCATCTCTTACAATAACTTAGAGAAATTAAAACCAGTCACATCTAAATCATGTTCTTTTACCAAACATCGGGAGCTTTATAAAAGTTTTATAAGAGGTAGTAACAATTAATATTTATCATAATTTATGTTTATCATAATATCAATTATATAATTTATTGATATTTATCATAATTTTAAATAATGAACTTCTAGGGTCATAGAGAAATCATTAGAGTAAGAATAAATTTTTGGTATTAAATTTCAAAGATTTATAAATACAAGATTTAAACATCAGAAGCTGAAACACAATCTCAAAGTACTAAAGTAAGGGATTTGGTTAAAAAAAATCAACCAAATAGTTAAGCAAATTTTACAAATAAAAATTGGGAATAATGATCATATCTCATGAATTTAAAAGAATATATGCTTAAAAGACTTTAAAAGGAAATTTATGCCAGGTTACCAAAGAACCTATGAGCTAATTAGACTGCTTTATGATTGTTTATAACACACAATTCTGCATTCACACATTTAATAAAAGATGACAGTGATCCAATTATAATGGGGAGGTCTCCAACTGCCACAAAAATACCTTCTTAAAATCAAGCCTGAAAATAAAACAAACAAAAAAAAATCAAGCCTGAACCATACAAAATTCTTAATATTTTCTGTAGAGAAATAGGACAAATAGCAGAAATACAAACATACTTAATGCATACTTAGAATCTTCTGTTTTTATATAATAATAGCAGTCAAAGCCTGATGTCAAGAAATTACTAATGGCATTTGGATCCATGTCCAAGAATTTCTGGAATCAAAGCAAAGTTAAAGGAACCCATAGTTCCAGGAAAAATCTGAAAATTTCAGAGCAACACTTTCCCTATACTAATGGCTCTAACTGGCTACTTATGCATATCCCAACACTAGAAATATTTAACAGTTGGTTAATAACCACTAGCAGTTAGTAGATCACTCCGGCCCCCCAAAAGGCTTTTAATAGTACAAAAGCTCTACCACTGAATCCAATATAATGAAAGAACTCTAGCTCTGGTCAGAACTTAGACCATACAAGAGAGAGCCCAAGTCTCTCACCAAAGAGAGAATCTCACCTGAGAGGAATCCTACCCAGAAGAAGCGGAAGAAAAGGAGAAAAAAAAGGGGCAAGTGCCTCAAGTCAGTCCCCTTATATAAACCAAAGTAATCCTATCTGTGGACAGGGAGGGTCCTGTCAACAAAGTACCTTAAACAGCTTGTAGAATGGCGGTGCCATACCCTATTCCAGGTATAAACAAAGGAGTATGCCAAGGGCTAATCCCATCTTCTGAGATTATTCTTATGTAATACACTGGAGAGAGAGGGGGCTGGTATAAAGTAATACATCTTAATTTCTTGGGCTTCATGTAATCTAGATGGTACCCACAAGGTCCTTCTTATTTATTATCTGCACCAGGGTGATTCTGAGTATCTTCTTCTCCGTATACTGAAAGGGTCACACTTGCCTGCTTGAGAGCAAACTAGTATGATCCTTCCTATAGCCTTCCTATAGTCTAAATGTAGCCAGGGTGATAGTCTCCTGGTAAATTCTAACTGTCCCACGCTGGGTACAGTGGGTATAAAGAGGAGCTGTGACCAATCTAGAAAACATAGAAGACTTAGTAGATATAGAGACTCACAGACATGAGGCAGAGCTGCTACTGGCTCTCCCTGTGCCCAGCCACTCACAAGGCGCCCGGGAGGGAAGGCAGGTTCTAGCCCTGGCCCGACACCCCAGCAGAGCCTGGCAACAAGCCAGACGACCCCCCACTCCATGAGGGCCTCCATTTTCCACATCCCCCTCGTCAGAACGCCACCCAGCAGACCAGCCTATCATAGCCCTGTTCGCGCGGCCACTTGCGGCAGTGCAGTTCATCAATAAATGCTGGATTTAGAGATGACTACAAGAATATGCTACCCGCATGGCAGAGCCTGGCAAGCTACCCATGTTGTATTTGATATGCCAAATACCAGTAACAATTATAGACCTCATTCCCATGATCTGATCGAATGGTTTGAGGCTCTTTATATTCCTGGAGCAAGAGGTGCCCTTGGGCTCTACTTGAATGAGACAGGACATATGGAGATGTTACTGGTGCCCGCTCGAGCAAACGATGATGAACGGGAAGACAGCAGTTAGTATCCATCATCAACAAGAAATGTAAATTTTTATATTTCATAACATTATAGGATTAGAGTTATATGATTTTTTTTAAATATCCAAAACTTGAATGGAAGAAAATGTATTTATTTCATTTCTTTTACTAAGTTTTTTTGGGGGTTGTACACCTGGAGGACCTCAGGGATTACTCCTGGTAAAAGGTGAAAGATTCATACGAACTGAAGAGAAACAGAGTATAGGGATTTCTCTTATGGGCTCAGGATCACTTTTATCAGTGCTCAAAGGATCATATCTGACTCCAGAATTGAATCGGGGTCAGTAGAATACAAGGCCAATATATTATTCTCTAGCACAACAAAGTGTTCTCTATTTATTCATTCATTTATTCATTTATTTATTTATTTACTTATTTATTTGTTTTATGGGGGTCACACCCAGCAATGCTCAGGGGTTACTCCAGGCTCTGCACTCTGGAATTACTCCTGCGGTGCTATAGGGACAATATGGGATGCCGGGATCGAATGGTCTTTTTTTAAAGTGAAGTAATACTAGCTTATAGCTTTATATAGTTTTAGGGTACAGAGAATTAGGGTATCGATATCTATATATACTTAATTTTTTAAGCACCAAAGATTTAGTTTGCACCACCTGTCAACATATTTTACTTATTTCTTAATTTTTTTATTGACGTAACACTAGACTACATGAGTGTAAATTTTTGTTTTAGTGGTACAATATTACCACACAATACCTACCCCCAACAAGCCAGTTTCCCTTCATCACATTTCATCCCATTCTCCCACAAAACACTTTGGTAATGCCTCAATCTGTGGTTCGGTGTAAGGGTTTACTTTGGCTGGACAGATCAGATATCTTTGCTTGCTTTGTTTCTTTATATCATATATATGAATGAGATCATCCTGAACTTCTCTTTTTCCTTCTAACCTATTCATCTCAGTATGGCCTCCTCCAGTTTCATTTATGCTGTAGCAAAATCAGACAAATTTCATATTTTAATGGCAAGATATAATTTCTTTAAGTATATATACCATAGCATACATACCAGTTTATTTATATAGTCATCTCTCTGATATTAGATACAATTTATGCAGTGAGTATTAGGAATAGTGCTACTATTAATATATAAGTGCAGAAACACTTTCAAATTAGAGTAAGTGGCTAGAAGATGTGTTTCTTGGTTGAGGTGCTCTCTGGGAATCCTACAATTTAGATGCAGTACTTAGTACATTTCTGGTTGCTGTGCTGGCAAGGGATTGCTCAGTTGGTTGGGGGTTTTCGCATAAACCTGGCTGCAATTTATCAGGCATCACAAACCTTATTGTGATGCCAGGAATCCCAAATTACAACGCTACCTGGATCATACATATCATTTGGTGTGGTGCCAGGGGTTAAAACTGTGGTCCCATGTCTGAAGGTGGGCATTCTAACAATTGGACTGTCCGCAGGCCCTTGTAGCTAACTATATTTTTATTCAAATAGTTGTAGATGGAGAATAAGGAGGTTTTTGCAATTTTATAATAAGTAAGAGCTACATAGAATTTTTGGCTTGATGAGCACAGCAACTACAAAGCTGAGATTATATTCCAATAGATTTGATCTTCAAAAATTGCCTATCACAGGTAGGGAGCAGGGAGTGGTGGTAACAATGATGGGCTGAGTATTCTGAGAAGAGTGTTGGAAGATTCTACATCTCCAGCTGATCACACCTGCCTTTTGGTGCTGGTTTGTGCAAGAACCATAAACTAAACTTCACTTGATATAGTAGGCCCATCTAAGATGTGTTTTGACAATTCTATATACTGGAACAACAGCTGTTGCTTTTCTGCATTCTCTAGTTAAGTTTGAAGACCAGGTTTTAAAGTATAATTGCTGCCAATTTCCATTCATGTTACAGTGACAGTCTACACTTGAACTGTTAGTACCAGGCTTGGGTAGGCCATACTAGATGCCCTGGCTTAAATTCTAGTATTCGTTATGATATTTTTAACTTCATTCTAAACAAAAGAGGAACTTGGTAAGCTCACCATGAATCCATGCATTTTGTCCAAAGCTTTTAAAGTAATGTACACCAACTGAAGTTGACTAAATTTAATATATAAATTTTGACCATCATTCTAAAGTTCAAAAACTCAAACTGGCTTTATCTCCAGAAAGGCACAAGACTAATTTAAAAGTTAACAATATACTGTTCCACTAAAGGAGGAAACAACTCATACAAAATATTACAAGTATAGGAATCAGATTTGTTAAATTAAGCAAAAAAGAAAGTAAAATTACTTTAAAATATGCTTCACTTTTACAATCAGAAAAGAGCAGTGTATGCATAAAAAGAAAATAAAGCAGACTTATTTATCTAGAGAAGATATCCTTAGATTGAAGGCAAACATCTTATTTTTCAGTTGGATTGAGTCGCCATGTCATACGGTTAGGAAGCTATTCATAACCAGGTTTCAGTTACACGATGTTCAACACCTACCCTTCTACTAGTGCACATTTCCCCATCACTAATTTGCCCCTTTACCCTCCTCTCACCCTCTCTCCCCTCAGTCTGTTTTGTTTTTTATTTTTATTTATTTATTTATTTATTTATTTATTTAGCTTTTTGAGTCACACCCGCGATATTCAGGGGTTACTCCTGGCTCTGCACTAAGGAGTCACTCCTGGCAGTGCTCAGGCAACCATATGGGGTGCCAGGGATCAAATCCAGGTTAGCCACGTGCAAGGCAAACGCCCTATCTGGTGTGCTATCACTCTGGCCCCCTCAGTCTGTTTTTATGGCAGGGATTTTTCTTCTTTCTCCCTCTCTCTCTCTCCCATTCAGAATTAAGGTCTGCAATACAGATACTGAGATGTTACCATGTTTTTCCTTACCTAGTCTGCATGCAGTTTTTACACAGTGGCCATTTACCATTATCTTTGTCATAGTGTTCCCTTCACTATCCCAAATGCCTTTTCCCCAAGAGGTTTCAGCAGGCTTCCAACTGTGAACAAACCTCCTGGGGAAAGCAAACATCTTATCTGAGCACACATATCTGTAAACTAAGCAAAAGAGATTCTGAAGAGCAGGTATGAAGCTATTGGAAGTATATTTATATCAAACTACTATTTATTATACTGTGTGTTGAGGAATTGGGGGGAGATGGGGCTGAGGGGGCACAACAATGGCAGGGATCAAATTAAAGAATCTTGTACATGCAAGTCACATGCTCTAACATTTGAACCACATTTCCATCCCATTACTAACTACCCATAAAAATTTATGATAAAAGAGAAAAAAAATGCTATAATTTATAGAAAGTCAAACAGTTACTGGCAGTCCAGCAAAACTAACAGTGAAAACTAATAAAGATATCACAGAGGAAAATAGGAAAAATCCCACAGAGAACTGAGAATCCCAAATACTATAAAGAGATGGCATTTAGTTACAGATAAGTTAGTAAGAAACATTGGAGAATCTAATATATGATGGAACAGTTATAAAAAGATTGCAAAGTCTGAACAAATGGAATGGGAATACTAGATATATTAACATAAATTATTCTTTAAAAGTATTTTAGTGAGCACTAAAAATGTATGAGCCTAAATAAAAAGCAAAGGCAAAATGAATTCTATTTCAGGGGATTCAGGCAGACAGAAATAGATCAAGGAGTCCATTTCAAACTTATATGTTAGACTGTGGGAAAATACATTCTGGTAGGATTATTTAACTCAGAGAGGTGAAAATGGATAATACCAGTTTGAACAAAGGACACTATTGACAAACTTGGAACTTATTGACTTGATATTTCTCACTATGAGAAACCCTGCAAGAGAAGTATCTAGAAGAATAAGTTAGAAAAACACAAGTATAGATCAGAAAGCACACGGAAAGTAGGAAAGTGAAATAAAGAACTTTAACTGTAGCAAACAATGTAGACCTAGGTCTGTGAGAAAAGGAAACTTTCTGAAAGACTGGGAATAGACTAAAGGTAAGTCCTAAATACAACAGAAAATGGTGACAGAACCATAACTTCAAATTATAAGGAAAGATCATATATTCAGAATAAAGGCAAAATAATAAATTTGTCCTCACTGAGCACAAAAGAATGTAAGCTTCAGGAACATGAAGAGTTACTTTAACTCAAAAATACTAAAGGTTATTCTCTAATTAAACTGATAAGATAGGTGAGAAAGAGCTGTACTATGAAGTAGGTTTTGTCAGAAGACGCAGGCTTTTTTTTAACATTCCATAAAAGAATTTTACTTTCGTATTTTAAAATATTTTTATTATACCACTATGGGATATACAATTACAAAGCTGTTCATGTTTGGGTGTTCCAGCACCCATCCCTCCACCAGTGCCCATTCCCCACTACCAATGTCCCCCGATTCCCTCTCCCTCTCCCAGCCTACATCTATGGCAGGTACTTTTCTTCATCTTCTCGCTCTCTGTCTCTGTCTGTCTCTGTCTCTCTCTCTTCCTTCTCTTACACATTGTGGCTTGCAATACATACATTTAGAGATTATCATGTGTATCCTTTAGGCAGACATTTTGGACAGTGCCACCTGGCATAATTTGGGTAGTAAATGTTGGGAGGGTGAACACTCCCACGCACTCAGTGCTTCCACTATATGTCGATAGTGTATTTCACTAGCATATGTGCTATACTAATTTATTCCAGAATCTTCTGGGGTAAATTGTACACTGCTTAACATGCTCTACTATGAATATCAAAGGAACATAATTTTATTAGTGGAATAGCAACCTCATGAAGATCCTAAAATAATAAAGACAGTCTTTTTTGAGAGGAAGAACAATTTGTCTTGTTGACTACAGTACAATAAACAATTGAGTTTCAAACTTCTATGAAACAAAAAGTTGTGAAATTATAGGGGATATGAGAGTATGACTGAGCAATTACATCAAAATATAGTACAATTTTTAATAGTTCTGCCACCAAAGAGGCCTGTAGGATACCAGCTAAAAGAAACCCCAACAAGAATACTCCAAGACACATCTTAATAAAAATGACAAAAACTATAGATAGGGATAGAATATACTGAAAGCAGCAAGATCGAAGAAGGAAATCACATACAAAGGAACATCTCTAAGATTTACAGCAGACTTCTCTGATGAAACACTCCGAGCCCGAAAACAATGGTGGGATATTGCGAAAAGGCTCGATGAACTGCAGGCTTCACCAAGAATTCTTTATCCGGCCAGGATCACATTCAGATATGAAGGAAAGATACACAACTTCATGGATAAGCAACAACTGAGGAACTTCATGGACTCAAAAACCAACTTTAAAAGAAGGACTGAAGGGTCTACTGTAATGCGACCAAACCCATAAGCACAACAAACACAAAAAGAAAGATGGCACAAAATCCAATGACAATAATACTCTCAATGTCAATGGTCTAAATGTACCAATTAAGAGACACAGAGTGACAAAATGGATTAAAAATTGAACCCAACATTCTGCTGTCTACAAGAAACGCATCTGAATAATCAGAACAAACACAGACTCAGAATCAAAGGTTGGAAGACCATTCTCCATGCAAACAACTCCTCCAGAAAGGCTGGTGTGGCCATATTAGTATCAGATAATATAGACTTCAGGCTGAAAAAGGTTAGAAGGGACAACGAAGGCCACTTCTTATTAATTAAGGGTATGTACACCAGGAAGAAATTACACTACTAAACATATATGCACCCAACAAGGGGTCAGCAAAATACATAAAACAACTACTAAAAGACCTCAAAGAAGACATTAACAGTAGCACAATAATAGTTGGAGACTTCAACACTGCTCTATCAACGATGGATAGATCAACAAGACTGAAACTCACCAAGGAAATATTGGCCCTGAAGGAAGAAATGGAAGAAAGAGAGTTAGTGGATATATACAGGGCTTTTCATGCCAAAAAAAGCTGAATACAATTTTTCTCTAGTGCACATGGAACATTCTCCAAGATAGACCACATGCTGAGCCACAAAGCATACCTCAATAAAATAAAAAGATAGAAATTGTGTTAGCTATCTTTTCAGACCATGATGCACTGAAAATGGAAGTTAACCGTACACAGAAACAGGGAGTCAAAACAAAAACCTGGAAACTGAACATCTCACTCCTGAACAACAAATGGGTCATAGAAGAAATCAAACAGGAAATCCAAAGATTTCTGGAAACAATTGAAAATGAAGACACCAATTATAAGAACTTATGGGACACGGCAAAAGCCGTGTTAAGAGGGAAGTTTATAGCTCTGCAAGCATTCAGAAGGAAACAAGGAAGGGCCCACATAAATAACCTGACTACACAGCTGAAGACATTAGAGAAAGACCAACAAAAAGGAGCCCAACCCAGGCAGAAAAAAAGAAATAATAAAACTTAGAGAGGAAATCAATGAGTTGGAAACCAAAAAAACAATCCAAAAGATTAATGAAACCAAGAGCTGGTTTTTTGAAAAAATAAACAAGATTGACAAACCATTGGCAAGACTTGTAAGGACAGGGAAAGAGAGAACCCAAATAAACAGAATCAGAAATAAAAAGGGTGACATCACAACAGAAACCACAGAAATTCAAAAGATCATAAGAGATTACTTTGAGAGCCTGTGTGCCGGGAAACATGAGAATCTAGAAGAAATGGATCAATTCCTGAAGTCCTATAACCTCCCACGGCTGAAACAAGAAGACCTCCAATACCTGAATAAGCCTATCACCATCGAGGAAATAGAAACAGTAATTAAAAGTCTTCCCAAACACAAAAGCCCAGGTCCAGACGGATTCCCTAGTGAACTCTACCAAACCTTTAAGGAGGACCTACTGCCAGTCCTTTTCAAGCTCTTCCAGGAAATAGAAGAAACAGAAACACTCCCCAAACAGCTTCTACGAGGCACATATCACCCTGATACCCAAAGCAGGGAGAGACAACACAAAGAAAGAAAAACTACAGACCAATCTCCCTGATGAACACGGATGCTAAGATCTTCAACAAAATACTAGCAAACAGAATCCAAAGAATCATGAAGAAGATTATACATCATGACCAAGTAGGATTCATCCCGGGAATGCAAGGATGGTTCAACATTCGCAAGTCAATCAACATAATACATCATATCAATAAAAGAAAAAATAAAACCATATGATCCTATCAATAGACGCAGAAAAGCATTTGACAAGATCCAGCACCCGCTCATGATTAAAACGCTCCAGAAAATGGGAATTGAAGGGGACTTTCCTCAAGATAGTTACAGCCATCTACCAAAAGCCCACAGCAAGCATCATTCTCAATGGGGAAAAGTTGAAAGCCTTCCCCCCTGAGATCAGGGACAAGACAACGTTGCCCACTCTCACCTCTTTTTATTCAATATAGTACTGGAAGTACTTGCCATACAATCAGAGAAGAAAAGGACATCAAGGGCATCCAGATAGGCAAGGAAGAAGTCAAGCTATCATTATTTGCAGATGACATGATATTATACCTAGAGAACCCTAAACTCTCTACCAAAAACTCCTAG